>VDFB02137595.1:0-10638 GCA_007258455.2 Sequoia sempervirens
ATCCCCATTTCACAATTGGAACCAAAATTGTAGAATCTTCTTAAGATCAAAATTATTCCTTAAGTGTCTTTGAATCTAAACTTATTAAAATTGACTTATCCAAGTGAAACACTTTACCTAAACTTTGATCAAACATCTAAAAGTGCCCATCATCATCAACACCCAAATTTGATCATCAAGTTGAGTTTCCCCATCAAGGTTTATTATCCTTCATCTTGAAACAATACACTTTGTATCAAATTTCATCACATTGGTTACATCAATAGAATTCATCATTCTATTCGACCTAGGTATTTCCTTGGCACTCTCAAACAACGGTCAAAATTTAGCAAAACCTTATTTACTTGTATGCCCATTTTAACAAGGTCCCAAAAACAAAAACTTAAGAACAAAGAAATTGAACCTCCAAATACTATGGCTGAACCAAAAGAAAATCCTTTTCATAAGATTTCTCAAAATAAAACAGATGAGATAACAGAAGAATAAATCGAACAAGCGAATCAAGACCCCAAATTCCATAAATTCCTAGAAAAAGTCTTTGAAAAGGATGGGGAGAAATACCTTTTGATGTTAGCCAACCAAGGGGTTAAGTTACCAAATGACTTTGATGTTAATAAATTGAAGAGTATCCCAAAGAAAACTGAAACTGAAACGCTTACTGCGGATCAAATGGCTACCTTGACACATCAGATGCAAAACCTTCAACAAAAACTACAAGATATGCAAGGAGGGACTCCAAAAAGATACTTGTTACAAGATATTTGTCCCTATCCCTTTGATAGAAGGTTAAACATGATACCATTTCCTCAAAACTGTGAATTGCCAAAATATGACAAATACAACAAGAAATCATACCCTATAGACCACGTGCAAGAATTTTGAACAATGAGTCTTGAATTTTCTCATGAGGACACGTATCTGATGAGACTCTTCCCTCGTAGCTTAGGAGGTCACTGCATGGAATGGTTCTCAAAGTTACAACTAGACATAAAATCCTTCCAAGAACTTGTTAACAAATTCATCGCACAATATTCCTATAACATTGCACACGAGATAACTATGAAGGATCTTTGTAATACCAAACAAAAACAAGGAGAATATTTTCTCGTATTCCTAAAAAGGTGGAGAAGGTTATTCACTCGTTATGCTTGTCCCATACCTGAACAAGAAAAGATGGAAATTTTTATCAATAACCTTAACAGTGAAATGAGCTATAGATTGCAATTACAATGTCCCCCTAGCTTTGAGAAGATGGTATATAAGAAAATGGTGTCAAAATCGAAGAATCCTTAGTCAAAAAAGGGGTATTGAAAGTTTACAATGAAGGATCAAACAATGCTAGTTCATCTAACCATCATAACAATGAAAAACCCAAATTTTGGACAAGGAACAAATATGCCAACGATAGTGCCACTGAAACACATAATGCTAAACCAGTCTTCAACTTATCAAGAACCACAACCAAGATGGATCAAAATATCAATCAAGGCACTAATCAAAATGTCAACTCGTCCAATAATTAAAATGACCACAATCAAAGTAACACCCCATCGAAACCTCCATCATATCAAACATAATCAAACTACATAAAATTCACCCCTTTGGGTCAATCACACGAATCTGCATTGAGGGAACTTCTTGAAAATAACCTCATAACACTACCTGACACTCGAGGCTTTGAACCTAAAGTAAAATCATCATGGTGGAATAATGCCTATTACTATGAATTTCATCGATGCAAAGGTCACCAAACGAATAGCTACATGCAATTGAAACATAAAATACAAGACTTGATAGATAACAAAATCATACAAATAGAAGGACTCCAAACAAATGTAGATCACAAAGCATTAAAAAATCCCTTACTGAACTATGAAAAAGGGGAATCCTCTATGACGAATAGCAAGGAAAAGAATGTAAACTATGTCCATGATACTGTCATAAATTATATCTCAACAGCAAAAAATCAAATGAATACCATTGAAACCAATGATCGCCAAAACATTACTACAAACGATAATCCAATCTATGACATTCCAATAAAACAAGAACAAGACATCATTATCCTTGGAAATCAAATCAATGAAACCAAACCAGACATGAATGCAAATGACACTCAAATCAATGTCATCAAAATCAATGGGAAACAAGACAGCGTACCAGTGAATGTGACCACAAGAGCACAGGCCAAATATGTCTTAAAAGGAAGTTCATCTAAAACACTTGTGGCTCGTCCAATCAATACAACATAGTGGACCAATTACAAAAGATCCCTGCACAAATATCAATATTGGAATTGCTCAAGATTTCACCCACCCACAAAGAGATTTTGGAAAAATCCCTAGTGGACACAACAGTGCCAACGAATCTGGAAGTTTGTAAATTTGAAACCATGGTGGGACATTTAACCGCACCACATTTCCTATCCCTTTCCAAAAATGATGACGTATCCATTTCTCATCCCCATAATGTTGCTCTTCGTATCGAAGTCCTAATTCATAAACATCGTGTCAAGCACATCCTAATAGATGGAGGAGTTAGTCTGAATATATGTACTTTAAAGCTTGTTCGTGCCTTGGGATTTTCTAAGAATGCAATTGATTCAAAGAAAAAGATTACAATAAAAGCATATGATGATGAGGAAAGAGCTTCATAGGGATTAATTGTCCTACCTATTCAAGTGGGACCAATTAAGAAAGATGTAATCTGCCAAGTCTTAGACAAGGATCTGACCTATAACATACTATTGGGTCAACCATGGATTCATGAAATGCAAGCGGTCCCTTCAACATACCACAAATGTCTAAAATTTCCTTGTGGTGGCCAGGAAATTACTGTTTCGGCTGATTCAAATGGTCCCCAATATTGTAATACACTGAAATTTGTCCAAGATATCTTTGTGCCTCATAATAGAGAAGCTTCCACTCCCACTACTTCCAATGATCAAAGCTAATCAAGTTCCTCATCCAGACCATTGATCATTCCCACAAATCATGAAAGTCAATCCAGTTCCACATCTAAACAGTCTAAGAAGAAAGAAGAAGTTGCTTCCTCCACTCCTTCAAATCATGAAGCCCAATTGAATGCCTTGTCAAAAGAATTTGAGGAAAAAGTTCAAGTCAAAGACAAAGGTGTTGGTGAATACTTCTTTGAACAGTCTCTATGTCTTTCATAGTTTTCTTCTCCAAAATTATATGGCCAACCCTCCACATCCACACAACCGACATCTCAACCAATTACCAAATTTGATGGTCGGTTTATAAAATAAAGCACTAGATTTGATGAAGTAGAAGACAAAGACATTCTAAACTGGCTTTATAAAGACAAAGAAGAATCCCAAGTAGCAACTGCAAATGTACAAACAACACAATATGGAAAAGGTTTCACTATCTTGGAAAAGATGGGATATGAGGGAAAAGGTCCCGTGGGTAAAAGAAAAGAAGGAATTGTAGAACCAATTCAACCAATTTTAATTAATCCAAAAGATAAGACTAGTCCAGGCTATAAAGAGGACACAAAAGAAAATGTGGTTGAAAGAATCCTACAATTACAAGCTAGTGATGAGCATGAGACTGATTCCAATGAATATGAGTGGGATTCACTATCAGAAGAGTCCTGTCATGGCAAGGACATTGATGTAGTACAAAAATATGTACCCCTACTCAAAGAAGGACAAGGGTCAGATTCTAGACCATTTGAATTTGGATCGCAACACCTTGATGATTCTAGTGAAGATGATTTAACTCAGAGTGAAACAAAAAATTCGAAGGAGAGTTACCTTCTAGACCTCGATTTTGCTATTGGAAAAATTAAAGACGCTGCTATCAGAACTCTTACAATTTCTGACCTTAACATGTCTGTTGACTGCTTACCCTTAGTATATCCTGAGCTCATAGATTGGGACTTAACAAAGCCCTTTGACATCCCTACATTTTAAAATGATGACGCCATCGTCAATTTTCTCTATGCTAACAATCCCGAAACAGATTCCACCAATGAACATCGTAACAAGGCTTCCATACAAGGGAGTATCAAATCTTCTAATTTTTCAAAATGAATAATATAGAGGAAATAGATATGATAGTAGAAACCATTCAATGGAAGTGTTAGATCTAGAAAAGTAAAAAAAGAGCACATCAATGGAAAAACCTCTCTACAGTAATGTCAAAGGATGGAAGATTTGATACTCTCCTAGAACATTTTTAGGAAAGATCAAAAGTCTTGATTGAACCCACACAGTCTGTCAACATCGGCAATGAAGAGACAGTGAAGACCATTCACCTAGTGACATCTTTGATAGACTAGGAAAAGCCAAGCTTTCTCAAATTTCTCATAGAAAAATAAATCAACTATGCTTGGTCATATGCTGACATGCCAGGAATTGATCTAGAACTCATCATGCATCATCTATCATTACTTCTAGGAGTGAAACCGGTCAAGCATAAGTTGAGAAAAATGCACCCCCATATCGCCCTATTGGTAAAGGTAGAGTTGAAGTTGTTAGATGCAGGATTCATTAGACCCATTGATTATGTCGAATGGATCTCCAATATAGTACCAGTTTCAAAGCTTGACAACAACATTCGTATATGCACAAATTTCTAAGATCTTAACAAAGCTTGTCCTAAGAATGATTTTCCTCTACCCAATATAGATAGCATAGTAGACTTGATGGCAGGACATGGCATGCTATCATTGATGGATGGATTTTCTGGGTATAACCAAATCAAAATAGCCCTAGAAGATCAAGATAAAATGGCCTTTACTTGTCCATGGGGAACCTTCTGTTGGAATGTTATGTTGTTCGGCTTGAAAAATGTAAGAGCTACCTACCAACGTGCCATGACAACAATCTTTTATGATATGGTGCATAATTTCATGGAAGACTATGTGGATGATTTATTTGCCAAATCATATACTAGGGAAGGACATTTGGAGATCCTAGATAAAATTTTCACCAAACTGGAGAAATTCAATGTATGGCTAAATCCCAAGAAATGTGTGTTTGGGGTGACGTTAGCAAAACTCCTGGTTACATAGTATCAGAAAAAGGGATTGAGGTAGACCCAACCAAAGTCAAAGCTATTATGGTAATTCTACCACCAAAGAATATTATTCAAATCTATTCTCTACAAGGGAGGTTTCAGTCAATCCATAGATTCATTTCACAGCTGGCAAACAAGACCCATCCCTTCACTCATCTACTGCATAAAAATGTTTCCTTCTAATGGGATGAGAAATGCGAAGGAGCCTTCAACCATTTGAAACAATATTTAATGAATCCACCTGTCCTTGTACTGCCAACAGAAGGAAAGCCACTACTTTTATATATCGCCACAACAAAGACATCATTGGGAGACCTATTAGCACAAGAAGATTTAACAGGAAAAGAGAGAGAAATCTATTACATCAACATGATGCTAAATGGCTATGGGATCAACTATACCTCCATTGAAAAGGCTTGTATAGCAGTGGTATTCGCTACCCAACAACTACGACATTACATGCTAACTCACACAATCAAGTTGATAGCTAAAATAGATCCTCTCAAATATCTCCTTGGCAAAGCTAACCTAACAGGGAGATTGGCTAAATGGGTCATGATACTTAGTGAATTTGATACCCAATATGTAGATAGGAAGGAAATAAAAGGACAAGCAATTTTTGATCAGTTAGCGGAGGCATGATTACCAGATAATCATCCTTTACACATTGAATTCCAAGATGATGATGTTCTCACCTTGGCTGCAAGACAGTGGACACTGTACTTTGATGGATCACACACCCAACATGGATCAGGAGCCAGAATCCTATTTTTCACTCCACAAGGACATACCATACCAAAATCATACAGACTAATGTTCCCTTGTACCAAAAATATGGTGGAGTATGAAGCATTAATCATTGGCATCAAAACAACTGTAGAATGGAAGGTCCTAGAATTGCAAGTTTATGGGGATTCTCAGTTAGTCATTAACCAAGTCAATGATGATTATCAAACAAGGGATGAAAAATTGATGCCCTACAAGAGGATGCTAGATGATTTCAAGAAACATTTTGTGGATATCAAATTTGAACAAATTTCAAGAGTGGACAATAAAGCTGTTGATGCCATGGCTTCTATTGCTTCCTTGTTACAAATTCCAGAGAAAGGAAGCCGTTACGAGTTCTTGGTGGAACAACTGTTTTCCCTTGCCTATGACGATACTAAATCCCATGTTATCTGTCACCTATTTGATACCAATACCTCAATCTATGGTGAAATTTATACCTACCTAAAAGATAACACTCTTCCACTCGACTTGTCATGAAACCAAAAACACAGTTTCATTCGCCAAGCCACTTGAAATACACTTATAACAGATGTACTATATTGATGAGGTCTTGATGGAACTCTCCTACGATGTATAGAATGCTATGAGGCTAAAATGACTTTACGAGAAGTCCATGAGGGTGTTTGTGGAACACATTCAAGTGGCCTAACCTTAGCCAAGAAACTTCTTCATTTAGGATATTACTGGCCAACTATGGAAAAGGAGTCTTTCCAGTTCATGAAGAAATGCTAGAAATGTTAGATTCACGACAACCTCATCCATGCACCAACTTAGGAAGTCCAACCTTTTGCATCCACATGGCCATTTTTCAGTGGGGACTAGATCTTGTTGATAAAATTCACCCATCTTCATCAAACAAACACAAGTTTATCATTATAACTACATAATACTTCACAAAATGGATTAAGGTTGTTCCTTTAACCAACATAACAGGAAAGTAGATTTCATCATTTATCCTCAACTACCTCATCTGTCAGTATGACATTCCCCAATCCATAGTCATTGAAAATGGAAGACCGTTCAAAAATCAAGACATGCAATAATTGTGTGAGAATTTCAATATCCAACATTTCTTCTTTACACCATATTATCCCCAGGGGAACGATCAAGCAGAGGCTTCCAACAAGACTATTATGAAGATTTAGAAGAAAACTGTCAATGACGCAAGACGTGATTGGAACATCCAATTAAACCTTTCCTTGTGGGCCTACCGCATCAATATTCACACAACGATAGGAGCTACACCATATGCTTTGGTATATGGGTTTGAGGCCATCATACCTATTGAAGTTGCAATACCATCACTCCGAGTTTCTTTGAAAGGTATCATCCTTGATGAAGACTACTGGGTCTCAAGATTGCAAGAACTAGAACTGTTAGATGAACGACACCAACATGCAATGAATCACCTAAAAGCATACCAACAACGAATGTCTAGAAGTTACAACCACAAGGTAAAACCCAGAACATTCCAAGTTGGTGACTTAGTGTTGAAGGAGAACCCACACAATCAACAAGACAGAGAGAAGAAAGGAAAATTTGAACCAAATTGGTTGGGGCCCTTTGTCATTGTGTCAATTTATGGTTCGTGAGCATATCGTACCGTCCACACTAGAAGGACTTGTTTGAGAACTCATGAATAGTCTTCATCTCAAGGAATTCTATGCATATCTTATCCGCTGTAATTGAAAAGTCCTGAAAAATAAAAACATCAAAAAATTTTGAAAAATTTTAAAAAACATTGAAAAAAGTCCTAAAAAGATCCTGCAAAAAATCAGAAAATGTCCTCAAAAAATGGAAAATAAATAAAAAATGGAAAAAGATAAAAAAAAAATCATAAAATATGAAAAGTGCAATAAAATCAAGTGTGGTGAAAAACCTAGCAACAAAGCGCTAATCTTCAGACAGGGTGGTTTATTCCCATAGTAACGTGTGTTGATCACTAGCTTGGTACCATTATCTTACGCATCCTTCATTCGAGCTACATATGCATACCTTGTTATGTCGGTCATGTCTCACCTTGGTTTCTTGACCATTGTACATATCCATAATAAACTAGCTTGTTTCCACTGGGGGAAAAATCATAAACTCGCTGGGTGCAACAAATCTTGAGCTTGAGCCAAAAAACAAACAATAGGGGGACAAACACAACGAAAACAATGATCACAATGCAATCAAACATCGAACATCAAACACCATCAGAAATGCATCAAACATCCTTGTCATATCAAAAAATCCATAAAAAGGGTAAAAAATCCAAAAAGCCAAAAACAGAGTCACCTTGTTGAATTGTGTTGTCGCAATTCGTTGTAATTAAGTGTATGTTCATATCTTGGTCCTATAAATTGGTTGAGTTGGTCGAACTATGTGGTCTCTATGTGTATAAAATAGGCAAGGCTCATCTTTGATTAGCCCCTGAGACCCCTAGGATAGGTCTTTAGGTTAGGTCCTTGGTCAAAATCTTAGAAAACACCTAAAAATCCAAAAATTGAAAAATCCCAAAAACAACAGAAAATCAAGGTTACAAGGATGATGCTATTCTAAATCATGGTTTTATCACTTCCACACGAATGTTCAAATTTTTTGCATTATGATTGATGTTATCATTTCTCAGGAGAAATTCAAGGATGTCAAAGAACTAGAAAAGCTATGATCGAGAGTGATATTTTCTTTGTCTGTTGCCTGCGAGTTAATCATTATTACTATTAGAATCGTTGTGGAACATGCTCTACAAAGTATCACTAATGACATTTCGGATTCACATAGGAAAACAACTAACTCTTGTTTGTTTACACAAGGAATGCTCAGGTCATCTTGGTCCAATTATACCTAGATGCTTGTGATAACTTGCACTATCAAACACCATGGAAGTAGTACTCAGGTCATCATGGTCCAATTATACCATCGATGTTTGTACTCTCTTTCAATATTTCAAAAGATCAATGATGACAATAAGCACAATAAATCACTGGGATGACATCATTGCATTATTAGAATTTCATGTCTAGGTTGCATTCATTTTAGTTGTTGTAAGGGTATTTATAGATTTTTCAAAGGCTGATGTTATTTCTATCATTATCAGATTGAGTACATTTGACATTACCAACAAGATCATTTAGAGGCATGAGCATTAGGACATCAATCATGGCATTATCATATCATCTAGGCATCCATTTAGTCATCAATCATATTATGAAAAACCAAGAAAAACAAATGCATTGATCATATCATTTTCATCCATAAAAATTTAGTAATGCATTATAGGCATCAACATCTATAAATTATCATTCATTCACCTCATATACGCATTAGATCATAATATTTGCATCGAAAAATACAAAAAACATAAATTACCATGCATATCATACATCCATAGGACCATATAGAGTCATTCATTATTAGGATCATTCATTTTTGCATTAACATCATTTTACATCTGTCACATCATACATCATTGCATTAGAAAAATACAAAAAATAAGAGCATGTAATAATTTTCATAAAACCACATAGGATCATAACACATATTGCATCCATGACACATATAATATCATCATCATAAAACATCGCATAACATGCATAACATAGAAATTAAGTGCATCCATCATAAATCAACGCACATAAATACATAGGATCATCATCATCGCTGCATATATATCTCAAAATATGTCAAATGTATAAGGATATCTGAATGTTAGGAAATACATCATCAAAATGGTGATATCATCAAGAGTCAGTGTATACATCATGATATAACATAAAATGTCAAAACTATATGGTACTGTCCTCAGACGCTGCTGGCATCACTGAACCTGTACCCCCTGCTACACCTAAGGGACCTACACTTGGATCCCTCTGATCCCCTGGAAATGGCTATGTCACACCCATGCTCACTATTCGAGACTGGGATTTGCTAGTCCAAGAATGGGTGAAGCTCTCTCACCGTTTAGGAGGGACCAACTCATGATATTGATCTCTGTAAAATTGAGCCTCTTGAGAAGTGCGACATATCTCCCTGAAATAATTTGTAGTCCCGACAGTTGTCACAACTTGCTACAACCTCTTGGTAATGGCCTCCGCCTGCTCAACTCATCATCTCAGTGTGTCTCTCCCTGCGGTCAAGGTTGCAACCTGTCCCTATACCTGCCCCTGGCCCTGTATTTGTGCCAGCTGCTATGGGGTAACATCCCTCTTAGCTATCAATGTCTTTATCTGCCCCTAGGCCTATAGGAGTTGTGCCTGTACCTATGTCAACAGTTGTGTTTGTGCCTGTAGCTGACCCTGCACTTGTGATAGCTTCCCTTGAACAGTTTGAACCTGGGAGTGTAAAGTAGTGATCTGTGACTGCTGCTGCTGTGAGGGCAAGCAAATATGTACACGTTGATGTGCTACTGCTACCAAGGATCACCTCCTATGAGGCACTTTGACATCGAAACCAGGATGTGCACCACCTCCACCATCTCCTCCTCCACCTCCTCCATCTCCCCCACCCTCATCATCTCCTCCATCATCATCATCACCCTCATCTCCACCCTCTCCCTCCTCCTCATCACCATCACCTCTGCCTCATCTTCGCCTAGGTGGTCTATCCTCATCATCCTCAAATGCTGGCATGGGCTCAGAAGGACTCGAAAGCCTCATAAATGGATGTTGACCAAAATATAGTGAGTAATCCTCACTCATGTACCCCTTGACTATCTCCGGATGATAATCCCATATCACTGGCTGTAAATGAAGGTACTCGTCACATGCATCATCATAGGACAATGTAGGTCCCCACTCGGTCACATCCTGTTGTTTGTGAG
>VDFB02137596.1:0-28173 GCA_007258455.2 Sequoia sempervirens
CTTTTCGGTGGTTAACCGTGGAAACAACCATGCATGGCTAAGCTAAGGCTATTATTGTCATTTTTTGATAACACTCACCGTGCTCTGTGAAGGATAAACTGTGAAGAATGAAGTATCATTCTGTAGAAACTTGGGCCGAACGATTTCATCATTCGATGATACTTCTCAAATGAACAAGCCAACATTCATGTAAGTTTAAATGTTAACAGATACTGTGAAATAGTATTCGGCCTTCCTATGGCTGTGGGGTATAAAATCCCTTTGGGATTATCATATATACATATATATATATACATATATATATATGTATATTTATATACATATATATATATGTATAGATATACACATATTTTATTGTGTTATCACTGTCGATTTACTCCAATGTTTTATCTAGGGTTGAAGAATGAACCACTGTACTAATTTTTATATGAGAAACATATTGGGTGCTTCCATACAAACGAAGACCCCATTTTAGCTTAAATGCTATCGATTTATAATGAAGATCGTGTTGTGGAATCGATAGCATGTTATCATCTTCATGATAACATGCATATTGACTGCTTTTTCTTTGAAAGTGGAAACTTGTTTGATAGCTCATAATGGTTATGTTGATTTGGTTTATTGATGTTCTTTTATGAATTGTTACAATGGAAAATCTTAGATTGAGCAACAAACAAACATGATTAACCTGAAACAAACCACCCATAAAAACAAAATTGGAATGATCGAACGTATTCTTCCTTTCTAAATGAACTAATATTTCTTTGGTAATGATTACAAGGAAATTATAAATAAATCATGTTGGTTAAATGTCTATTGATAAATGTGTCCGAATTATTAAATGAAGCATTTGAACAAGTTGATGTTGACTTTTTTTGAATATGGATTTCTTGTATGTAAGGATGATTTTTCTTTTTCTATTCAGAATGTATATGCATTCTCTAACTCTGTTCATTTTAGGCATATATGTGCATGTGCATAAATGCTTCATTTATGCATAAGCACATACATGTGGTATACCTTTTGATTTATCTTCATTAATCTTTGAGTAATATTGTTAGAATTGATTTGCAAAGAAAGGAACTGTAGTGATAGAACAATATGGATTTACAACTTGTAAATGATAGACTATGATGAATGAATGAATAATTGTACTTGATTGAAATGACTGATTTATGGTTAATTAATGAAATGGAATGATACATAAATTCAATGGTAGATTGTAGCACACTAGAATATGTTTCTAATTGATGGTCTAAAAGGGAGGGCTACCCATTTGATATGATAAGCTTTTCTTCTAGGAATGGGTACCAGAGAGTGTAGATTTTCCTTTCTAAATCTAACCAGAGTTGCATTTTATGCAACATGAGCTTGGCCAAGCTTTACAGTAATTTTTATATCTGTATACGGAACATACTGTGATATTTATTCTCTCTTTGATGTATATGTTTACCTAACATGGAACTTGCATATTCTAACAAAGTAGATAGAAATGCATGTAGTTAGGCACACACAAATTCTACCTTGCAAACTGTATCTCTTGCTAAGTGTTCTATGTAGGGCCGAGTATTCTTCAAATGAATGAAGAATTTTAGGGAAGAAATGCTTCGTGGTTGGGTGGAAAAGAACCTCAATCATGTTAGTGTCCACCAGTGGAGGTGAGTTGTTATAAAGGAATTATATCAAAATTCTATTATGTAAATGTATCATTGATGAAAAGAATAAATAGATGTAATAGGAAGAAAACTATGTAACTAACAATTGACTTTGAGGCATTGAATTCCAAGTCAAACTTGTATGTAACTATTGACATTTGGAAATGAATTCTTTTATTTTGGATTTATTGATGATTTATGAACATAAAAGTGCTAAATGGAATTAGCTATGGAATTTGTGTCATAAATATTAATATTCATAATGTCAAATTTTTCTTTATTGGTAGAAATCTAGTTGAGCATGTTACAAGAAGTTCCTGAGTGTGCAAGCATAAGCATCGATGTGAGGCAGTTTGCACCAAGACTTGTAGGTGGAGAATGAAGTTAGTGGTGAGTGGTGAAATGTATAAGTGTGTGGACAGTGTTGTAAAATGGTGTGGGCAGTGTCAGTGTCTGAGGTTGAGAGTGAAGGTGAAGATGATATGGAAGAAGACAGTGAGGAGGAAAAGATTATAGAGAAAGAGGTAATGTATAATATTTTTCATTTTTATGATGAAGATGAAAGTGGATTTTGTGTAGATGAAAAGATTGCAATAGATAGTGAGAAAACACATGTTGCAATGATACTAGAGGAACATGTGAAAATATAGGTAATAACTTATGTTTCTGAATTCTATGAAGATAAAAATAGAGATGATTTGCATGTTGAGATGAAAGAGGTAGTGAGTGTAGAAGGAGAAAAAGAGATGGTATAAATAGATTTTGTTAGTATTGATTTGTATGTAGGGAAAGATTTGAATGATGTTGCAGATTGCTATGTGGATAGTGCATATTTGCTTATAGAATCTATAGAGGATGTTGTAGGTGAAATTTGGTGGAGGTGGTCGGTCAATGGTGAGTCAAATTTGATGAGAGCAAAGAGAACACATGGTATTAGGAGGAGGTAGACAATACATGGTGGATACAAGTCTATGAGAGGAGAGAAAAATGGAGTGCAGGGTTGTTGGAGGAGGATGGTGAATGTTTCGGTGAGATGTTGGAAGAGGATAAAGAAGAAATCATCAAAGGTACCAATTTTAGTGATGGATTTTGTTGAAGATTGTTTGAAATTTGAAAGGGTGGTACAACCACTCAACTCCATTTTATGAATCCATATTCATAATATTTTTCCTACCTTGAGGGTTTGATGTAGGAGCATCTAGGGTGTAAGGAAATCTTGCATCACCAAAAAATATTGCTATTTTACTTTGTTATTTTCAATAAGGTATAAGGTGTGTGCAAAAAAGAAATATTTGAATTTGCAACAAATTGTAATTTTCTCTTGTGGTGATTTGCAAATATAAATTTTGGAGGAAATATGCTTTGGTAAAAGTATTAAATGTATTTAAATTGGAATATTTCATTTGGGGCGTCTAATTCTAGGAAAGGACCACTTTGCATGCATGTTCTTGCATGATCATTTGCATACTTTGCATGCATTTGCATGTTGGGGCCACCAACTTTGCATGTTTGTGCATGTCCATATTTGGAGCCATCGAAGCCATAGAGAATCAATGGAGATGTCATTCTTGACCAAAGATGATTGGCCAAAAGATGGGCGCCCATATGAGGGCCATGTAAATAATTAAGTGTTTTATATTTTATATTTTTATTCTCCTCAGAAGGGGTGTGGGTTTTACAAGGTGGTATTGGTATGTTGTTTGGGGATACCATAGTGGTATTCTCATCCTCAAATTTCTATATATTGTAGCCTTGTGTTAGTAATGAGTTGGCTTGGAGGAGTTGAAGTTTTGCATCTAGAGGATTGTGACTTCAATTATTTAAATTTTATGTAATTAGAAAATCTATTGTAATGTTGTAATCTCATTTGATTTTAGAGATAATACAAAATCTTGTTTCCATCTTGCATTTGCTTGTGCAATTTGTTGTTGTGGTTGCAAGTTTCAGATTTGTAAGAGGATCATTTTCCAAATTTGTGGAGAATGAGATTGAGGCGTAGTTCTTGGAGAGGAGTCCAAAACTCCATGTTTTTCAGGTTTAAAGATGTTGTGGCAAAAAAATGTTTTGAGAATTAGAGGTCTATTGTAGCTAACTTTTCCCATTGAAGGTTGTAGGTTGTAGGAGAAAAAACTTGTGAAAGAATATTGGTTGAAGGAGGCCATTCTTGTGATTGATTTTTGTGTGTCATATAAATCAATTCTATATTAGTTTTGAAATGTATTTGATAAGTCCTCATGGATGCAAAATAGTGTATTTCAGATTTTCCTTATTATTATGTAATTTCAAGAGATTTTGGTATGAGAAACTAAGACACTTCTTGCATATTTTTGGTGTCATTTCAAGCAATTATTGAGTGGCATGTATGTTGTTATGTAAAGTTTTTCCTCCAAGAGAAGAGAAATCTATGAATAACCCTTTAAAATTAAAAGGAGTTATAAAATAAAGGATATTATGATATTTTTGGTTAAAAGAGAGATTAATAAAGAATATGTATAAACACTCTTTGAAAAGGAAGAATAATTATTAAAAGGAAACCTTTTGTGAAAGGGTGTGATGGTTTGGAAACCACCCCTTAAAAGGATATATAAATCATTCATGTGAGACATGAAAAGGCATGGAAGGATGGAGAACATTCAAGGATAGAAGAGAAAAAGGAAAGAGGAATTAAAAGGGCACAAAGGAGTGAAGGTTAGGGTCTAGGTGGGAATTTAAAAATTTGGAGAAAGGGCACATGACGTGTGTCCAACTCGGGGTACAACGTACACCAGGAGTGTTGTGGCTAGGGCTGAGTTTATGTCGTGAAGGCGGGTTAGTTCTGTGCAAGAACCGGTTCCTCTGGGGATGTTTGTGTTAGAAAACAACCTAGGTTCATAACCATTCCTCTAAGTGCCGGATAGTAGCCTTTCCATGACTTTAAGATAAGTATTGAGAACCATTGATTCATTAATATTGGGAATATTGTCTATATATTATTTGGTATTAATATGATTAATCTACGTGGAGGTGTTATTCCATTTACTATGTTGATTAGTTAATTGTCACATGTTTGTAGCTGATGAGACCATAAATTGTCTCATAATTTATCAAAGAAGATCATCTATTTCTTCTTAATGCATTAATGTTAAAGTGGACTTGAGTGATGATTGAAAGTTATTTAGCTTGTTTAAAGTAGAGTATAAAGTAAATGTTTGATTTATTTTTAGTAATTAAATGTGATCCAAATTTCCTCTAATATGTCTCCATGAATTTTTTAAGATGATATAATGTAGATAAATGAGTTATTAAATAACTCATGGGAAGAAGAAGCTTCATAGACACTTGCAGCAGAGAGCTCTAGACACTTGAAACAATTAACTCTTGAAAAATTTAGAAGGATTTGAAGAGGTAATAAGAAGATAGAGAAGACTCCTAGAACACTCCTACATTCATGCAAAATCATGGAGCATCATTTATTCCTAAATTAATGGGATGAGTATTTGTTTCATGTCGAGTTCAAAGATCTCTCACAGTTATTACATTTCATGATTCCTTCTTCCACCAAAGATAACTCAAGTTACCACATTACTCAAATGTTGTTGCATGATTATAGCATGTTATTCATATTAATGATCAATGATTTTTACAAGAAAAGTGAAGAATAATTCCTTCATTCACGTGGAGAACTGAAGACTTCATAAAAATCAGGCATTTAGAAATAGTCAAAAGCGTAGTCTCAGTAAAACAACGATATCTCCCTCATTTCTCAACAAAATTCAAAAATTCAAAATGATCTAGAAACTAGATTTGAAGATATAAAAACTCTTTTGAGAATTTGGCATGATTTGTATAAGAGAAAGATTAGTAAGCATCAGAAAATTACTAAGACAAAAGTGGCGTGATGGAGGACAACAACTTCAAGTTTCTTAAAGTTTTATAAACGACCCCTCAAAAATAAGATCTTGGATCCATATTCTTAGTGGATTGATATAGAATATGAATTATATAAATAAAATGTAATCATTTGATCAAAGGAAGGGGATTAGAAAGACTTGTTTCAGCCTGAGGAAATAGGATAGTTTTAGTTTCATTTCCAACAATGCATTTTCAACATTCTACAGTAAATTTGAATTCAAGCAAAATTTTCATTTCCAACAAGTGTCAATTATTTTAGCCTTTTCAATTCATGCAAGTTTTCCTTAGATTAGTTCTCTTTCATGCAAATAGGATTTAAGATTAGTTTCCTTTCATGCAACTTTACTTTCATGCAAATATGATTTATTTCTGCAAGTAGAATTGACTGTCAAACAAATTTTCTACTTTCTTTCTTGCATACAACCATGGACACCGCCTTGGATTGATAAATTAAATGATGAGGATTACAATGATACCATCAATAGCTTACACTAATTATTCACATTTATTTTGATAGTATTGCATATTATAAATTATATTAATTCTAATATTTGTTATATTAAATCTATTACTAATACTTAATAACCATAAGAGGAAAAGTGACATCACATTTGGTATTAGAGCCGAAAAGAACCTAGTAGACATCATATCTTATTAGAATATTGTTTGTTTACAATCATCTCATTCTAACAATAACATCATTTAGATACAAGAGAAATTATATTATAATTCTATAAATTATTTTATAGAAACATATAATCCTTAGAAAATAAAACAAGTTTACAAATTTCAAACTTGTATGCATAGTTTATAAAGTCAAAAAATCAATGAACTAATAGCTCTTGAGTATTAACTAATATGTGGACATTGTAGCTAGAGGTAACCCATCAAAGCCATATGAGGCATCTTACAATTATTTATATATAATACATTCCCATTACCGTAAGTTGGAAAATATTTTTTGAAAGACATTAGTAGTACATAGGATTTATAAGAGATTAAATCAAACTTTCTATTACAGATCCATTCAGTATTTGGATATTTTATTTTCTCCCCATGAAGATCCATCCAATCCATTATATTCTTGCTTCCAAAAGTTTCTATTAGCTAGACTTCAATTTTAGAAGTTCCTTAATGGCCATATGAAGTAGCTGTAGAGACCACAGAAGATAGACACCTCCTGCATATTCATTACTCCTGGCTATTTCACCTACAAATACAAATGAATCACTTTGTTAAAAATGCTTTGAAAGGGGCATTTTGATGCTCCACTCTGATGTCATTCAATACTCCTAAAATTTTAGAGCCCTACTTGGTTATACTTGAGAGATTGATGTGTAATGCCCTTGCATTAGCCAGACCCCCAAAAGGACAACAAACACCGTACAATTTTTTAATTTTTTTTTGAAAGTGAAACATTGCGGAACGTTGCATATGATGAATGTGTGCACACATTACATGAAAAAAAATTATGCATTTACTAAATCTTTCACGTCCTCTGGGGTACATGAAACGGTCATTACAAATCATAAACTTATATCAAATGGAAGAGACTAAACAACCAAGAACACATAGTGATGACACACTACTATTAATGATCACAAGCATGGAAAATGATACATCATTTCATTGCAATTCAAATCATAGTTCCATAATACAAACTGCGAACGCGTTTCAATTGCAATAAAATTTATTTTTTATTTTGTTGTTTAAGACCCAGCAATAATGGGTTAAAACTGCGTATGAAACATATTTTGATTGATCCACTGAAGCTACAAGAAAAGATAGAAGTGATTTACAAACTTTGGCAATAGAGTCTACTTACTTGAGTCGGTCAGAAACACATACCTTTTACGATTTCTATTTTATAAATAAAGTCCATAACCACTAATGCCTATACACCCAAAGGGTCTACATGACTTAGCACACCTATAAAGATCAAAGATAGATTAATACAAGATTACCTAAGAAGCTATATAAATCAGTAAAGCTGGTTTTTCGCGTTCTCGGGAATAAATGACAAACAGCTCCGGAAACTGAAAAACAATCCACAGGGGCCGACCCTAATGCCTCGGGGAGCTCATCGCCGATGGCTGCCGCACCTCATTATACCAATTCCACCGAGAGGCGCGTGAATTCGACAAGCGACTCTCAACTGTTAATGGCGAGAGTTCCACTCGCCGGGCATTCAAGGAGGAATCTACTCCAACACAAAAGTAACACAGCACCACAAATACATGCTAAACTCAAACCTCTATTCATAAGCATTATGTGACCCATACAAAATTACATACTAGAAGAGTGGGTATGCAACCCTTTCTAGGGTCTATCACCCTAGACCGTTTCTTAGGCGGTTGCCACCCACTTAGGTGAAGCCGAAGACTGCTGAACTAGACAAGCATATTCTTGCAAAATAAGAATACGAAATGGCCTGCTCAGTATTTGGAATCAATCGTACGAAGCAAACACAGAGGTGTTCTCAGGAATTTGGTTAGCTTCATCCTGTTAAAATGAATTTGCAAAGAAGATACAACACCACTCATATTTAATATTGAGAAATTAAGCAAATTCCCCCTTGATTACATTACCATTATTTATTTAATTTTCATTACAATGTGAACTTATATTTCTAACTGTCTAATTTCATAAATAGACTACAATCCCACCAATACACTAATTCAATACATGGTTGCAATAGTAACATTATTCAACATTGAAGATAGTTATCAAAAGTATCCTCTTCCAAGAAATTAAAAAAAATATTTTAACAACCCCATTGAAGGAAATTATTAAAAATATTAATATTTAACTATAATTTATTAAAACCAACATTTCCTCCCCTTTTTCTTTGAGAAAATTGAATGATAAAATTATTACTAATAAATAAACAAAATAATAATACTTAATAAAATTGATTAAAGAAAACCATTAATAATTTAACCACCATTGTAACAATTTACTATTTAAAGTTATGAAAGAATTGAAGGCTAAATTATTTGATAAATAATAGCACTTTACTATTTCTTAACTCCTATTCACTAACATATCAATCAATCATCTTTAGAACCCATGTATAGCTAATAAATTGAACTAACATAATATATGCAATTAATAAAGTTGAATCTTAAAGCTATCTAAAACTATAGTCCATTAGTTATTGTTCCAATATTAATAATTGCAATGAATAAATATGAATTCGTAGATATTCTAATTGGTATAAGTATATCAAGTAATGGTAATGGATAATAAGCTAGGTTTATCACATCATAACTTAAACGATGAATTTTCTAAACCAACAATAAATGAATATCCCACAGGTCTATTATAAAAACTAAATAACCAATAATATACTGATTTTAATTTAATAAACCATACCTGCTAAGTCCATATAAGGAAGAATCTAAAATGATCTCTATTTTGTCAAGATATTTCTTAGTTGGACAATTCTAAAATCCACTAGTGAAATCATTTAAGAGTTCTCACTAAAACCAAAGGTCCAAGAATTAAATTAATATGATTATTAAAAGATTCCAACATTTAATATAACCAATTACAATTGTCTCGATATAACCCATACAATAAATTAAGGCTTATTTTCTTTTAAAAATATCTATTATATCAAAATAACCAATTAAAAAAATATATTTAAATATATATATAATACATATAATTAAACATATATATAAATGTTTATTAATTAATACATTAAAATAACTTACTATACTCAAATAATGCTAATAATAAAACTAGTGTATTGCGACTTGTATAACTTTTGTTTTCGGATCTGGGTCTTTCTACAATTTTTACTGAAGGTGCGCCATTAAGTATTTTAACACATATAAAAAATTCAGCCATACCCAGTTCGTAAATTGTGAGTTATGATGAATTTAGTGACCCTATGTCTCTGCTGTTTTCTACAGGAAAATATTTATTATTTTATCATAGGATTTCATTTTTCCTAATTTATCAGAGGATTTCCTTTGTTTTTCAATCCTACAAAGGTCTTCTAAATTATATGTGAGATTTTCTAAAATATCTATTGTTTTCTTTTCGAATTTTCTACCATTTTAAATTCATTTCCTCAGAGAGGATCTAAGATTTTCACAATTCTTCTACAAAGATTTTTTTTTAAATTTCACAACGAATTAACAGACAATATTTCAACATATGTAAACAAATTATCTAATTCTCTTTTTTATAATTTCACCAAATCAAAATAAATATCTACAATTTTGTACAGACAATCTTTTAACAACACAATTTAAATAAACATTTAAAATAAAGAACCTGGAGTCCTGTGCTTATTTGAGAATCTGATGATGTTTGCTTGTTCCCGATAGCTTCTACGATGAGTTTTTCCTTCCTGCTTTGAATCTCCTCTTCAGAAAACTGTGCTCAAATCTCGAATTCAAATCCTTAATCCCACGACTCTTTTCAAAGTACTCCCCCAAAACAAAAGAATGGAAAAATCCCTTTTGAAAACTTCAGAAGATTAAAAAAAAGGCATCACAATTTTTTTAATTTATTTTTTTAATTCTTGTCTCCATAAAATCTCTGTGTGTGAAAAGCTCACAAAATTCTTAATTAAATAAAAGATATTCCAATTTATTCAAAAAGCTCACAAAAATCTAGAATAAAAGAATTTAATTCTTTAAAAGCAAGCTTTTCAGTTATATATCAAATCACATTCTCTCTTTCATCTTTTTCATTCTTTTATTTATTTATTTTTCTATTCTTCAATACTTTTTGTTTTAATCAGCTTTTGCAAGCTTTATTTGCAAGGCACATTATCTAATTAATTTAAATAATTTATTCTAACAATTATCCTCAACAAAATAATTAATTAAAATAATAAACACTATTTAATATTTTAATTATCATTTAATAAACTCATAACTTTTTAAAAATAAATAAAACATTTAAATATTTAAATATAATTTAATCTAACATTTTAATAACAATATTACCCTTATTTAATTAATTCAATCACAACATATAAAATACCATTAGAAGCTTTTGTCTCATCTTCGTCTTCCGATTCCTTAGCCAGACTACCTGCACATCCCAGGTGAGAATGGGGGGATACTACATCCTCCCCCCCTAAAACTCGACTTACTCCTGGAAGTCACATGGCTCAAAATGGAAACATAACCACATTAGTACCAAAATTTCTCTAATCTATAATTGATGAACACCCTCTTTCTGAATCATTGCAATTAAAATCACTATTCGGCTTCACATGTGTAAATATTATCTTCTTAACTACTTTTGTTTTTAATTCCTTACATCTTTTACAATAACATACTGGGTTTCAGCATTAATAACAATAGCAAGTACTCCTATTAACTCAATTTTTCTATTTACACAACATCATCTTCAAAATATCATAGAAGGTAGAACACATCAAATGATTACTTGAAATTAACAAAAATACACACCATATCATATTTCAGTAACATATTTAAGTCACAATTTATGATTCTCAATAATATCCAATCCATTTATACCACAGAGTCACAATATACCCACATTTAAGATAGTGTGGTTATCCCTTTTTTACATCAATAAGCAACAACACATAAGAAATATACATCTAACACATCCATACACAATCACATCACCGGTAAAAGCACATCACAAGGCTACACAAGGGTCCATCTGGACGCCGGAAAGCAGCATACTAATCCATGATACATAATCCATGAGCCAAGAGCCAATATCTATCTCACATAATCCATACCTCACACTCAGTGGCTTGATGGTGTTAGGCCACACACACATGGTGAGACCATCCAAACAAGACCACTATGACCCATCTCTTGTTGTACAAGGTGGTTAGCCTCCAAGAGATAGTCATCACACATAGGTGGGTAGTGGGTCCTAGCTATAAAATAGCCTCACATACCCCCATCCACAAGGTTCCCTGCGTCTACTTCCTCGTATACACTCACCAAGTCCCATTTCATACTCTCCCAAGAGAACTCCGCCAATACAACATGGCAGTCAATTCGGGAAACAATATGATAAAATTCAGTTTTACCAAAGTCAGTAATTAAAAAGAAAACAAAATTTCAATTTCAACAATAAAGAAATAAATGTGCACACCCCTGAACACTAAATCAAAATAAAATCCACGAGGGATAAATACTACAAATAAAATCACAAGGTGGCTAAACCATCACAATCAAGTATACAAAGTGCCAGCCAATCATCACTTCAGAAAATCATCAATAATTATAAAGAAAGCTCACAGCCTTAGAAATTGCACTATACAACACTGCGTGACTAGATACTAGCCACCAACGAGGAAGGAGGGAACAACGTCCAGCTATACAATAGCCCCCATGTGGTGCGGAGTGAGCACGCCATCCACATGACTCCGGTAGAGTGCCTACATCAGCCTCGCTACGCCGCCATATACCAACCACCGCGGCTCCACGACTCTTTGTTGTCCGCAGATATAGGATGTGCACCTCGGCCTCCATCCTACACTGGATCTCAGTGTGGCATGGTCATACACCAGCCGGAGAAGGCACGCACTGGTCGTATGCCGCATGGTAGTGTGTCCGTGGCTCCGCGGAAGTAGGCACGCGCTAGACACACCCCGCATAGCGATACCTCGTGGAAAAGGCACACACAGGTACTCGTCGTCGCTAGAGGTATACATGGCCAGGACCTACCCATATGCTAACTGACCCAAGCACTGTCAAAAGAAAACATGAGTATCCCTCTACAAATGTGTGAGGCCCCATTACGCTCATCACACAAGTAGGCTATCATAGCACATCTCATAGTGCACCATCACATGTCTAAGCACGTGGCATCGTGTCCTCGAGCCCAACTCGCTACCATCAACAACACGGCATCATCACCAGCACTGTGTCGGAACATCAGTGGGGTGTGGCATTGTATCCATTGCATCATGTCGAAACATGTGCAAATATGATGTATGCAATACATATATGGGCATATCAATATGAGGCTACTCGAGCTTCACCTCTCATACGGACGAGGTTCACTCGCTAATGTCAGCTCAATGTCCCTATGGACGGCCAAACAAATACTAACAACCAATGCCGCTATACTCAAAAATGTGGGGTTTAGGCTAGTACATATGAATCAAGTACCCTGATCCATCATAAGGGGAAGTAGTGAGTACGTTTCCTAAGGATCGGTTGAGCTAAGAATACTCTGCGTCGCAATATGCGTACACTACACACTCCACCCAAGGAACTTTGTGGTTACTACTACCCCTTCACAGATTGAGGGACTAGAGAACCAAAAGAAAAGAATTCATGAAACTAGCTTTTCGCTACTCTTATATGTATAGATTTTCAACCACATGTGGGTTGGCCCTCAATCAGGTAACAAACATACAAGCACGCATAATGGTATGGTTAATTCCACACCAGCAAATACATTATAGTATCCATGAATGGGTACACAGTATCACCATCCCATGGGAACACAAAGCAAGCACGGGTTTAACACAACACACAAACATTGCACAGATACTAGTTTCCACAAAACAAGGAATACATTCATACCTACTATTATAGAAAAAAAAATTTCCTTATTCTCATATGCACATACATGATTGATGCCACATATCAAAAACAAGTACTCCCAACATCCTCCATACTTTTCTTCTGAATTTATAAACTCTTTAATCACATTTACATTTCCTTAAATATCGACATTATCCTCTTCCTCAAGTTCAAAGATCAATTTTATCAACTCCATTAAAGCTAGAATTAATTCCATAAGCCTAAACAATTCTCACCCGCTTTCTTCTAGACAAACATACTCTCTTTTTTTTATCACATAATAATCTTCTTGATTCACAGAAAAAATATTTTTATCACCATTTACTACATCATACACTTTACGAGAGATAAACATCAATGTCTTCAATTATAGAATTTCTATTTGCTTCCATCATTCATACTAATACACGCATAAAGAAACTTTTATTTTCATGTCATGAATCAACATTTTATCCAAGTTATATCATTTACATTTGTAGGGGAGAGTGCAATTAACGTAGAAACACATCATATACATGTCACATTCTTACCACACTTCTAGCATTCTTAATGTATGATCAACTTCACCTACGAATTTATACTTATGAAGAGCATTTTGAAAACTCAAATTTATTCCTAAGCTTGTTATGCACAACTCCCTTTCGTAAAACTTAAAATTAACTAGCATATATAAGCATTTAATAACCAATGTACTCCTAGAGCATTCCCTTAAAACTTATGCATCCAAAAACATGAGGAGATAAAAGTGTTCTTTGCAAGGCACACACTAAAATAAGTTTGTTAAATTAATTTCGAAGATTTACCCTAACAATATTTCACACATGTTACATGATCGAGTCACTCACTTGCACCAATCATATTTCAGCACATAGCCTTAAAATCACATAGAATACAATCAATTCCCGCATACGTCAAAAGAGGTAGAATGAGGAAAATGAATAAATAAATAAATAAAAATTTACATAATATAAAGTCAACATACACCCAAAGAGAAGATGCATGAACATAAGACAATATAACTAACTTCAAAGTCACCTTGACCTCACTCAAACTCAAAGTTAAGAGTACACACAAGAGAATGTTGAACAACATAACTCTCACACTCAACAAGTTAAGACTCAACATGCTCATCTACACCCGAATGACACAAGGGTAGAACTATATCCATACTGACACAACGACTCACCATAACTAAACATGGTAGCAACATTACCCAAAGATCCCAGTGCTACAACCTTGGCTCTGATACCAAGTTGTAACGACCGCCATGCAAACCCCAGAGAACACACACAAGCAAATAATTTTTTTTTTTTTTAAACACACAATTGAACATGCAAGAACTTTAACCAAATCACATAACACATTACATTACACTATTACACTTAGTTCTCTGGGGCACGCGAGGTTACTTCACAAACAACTAATAATGAAAACAAAGATAACAACACAATTCACTACTTATAGCTATATTTAATGATCACACAAGCTACAAGAAAAGATAGAAGTGATTTACTAACTTTGACAATAGAGTCTACTTACTTAGGTCAGCTTAACATACCTCTTACATTCTATTTTATCGACAAGTCCTTGTTCCCAATGTCTATACCTGCAAGGTCTACATGACTTGGCACACACATCAGATCAAAGATAGTTAGCACATGATCACTAAGAGAAGCTATATAAATCAATGGTAGTTTTTACGTTATCAGAAATAAACGATAAATCTCAAACAAGACTCAGGAGAACAGTCCTAGGGGCCCGACCTAATGCCTCGGGAGCTCATCACTTGATGGCCTTGCCTACGTATATAATTCGCAGAGGCACCGTAGTTCGACAACTTGAGCTGCTCCAACTCAATGACTGACCAACTAAGGGTTCACTCATAAGACTTTCAAGGAGGAATCTACTCCAACACAAAGTAACACAACACCACAAATACACGTTAAACTTAAACCTCTATTCATAAGCATTATGTGACCCATACAAAATTACATACTAGGAGAGTGGGTATGCAACCCTTTCTAGGGTCCATCACCCCAGACAGTTTCTTAGGCGGCTGCCACCCACTTAGGTGAAGCCGAAGACTGCTGAACTAGATAAGCATATTCTTGCAAAAATAAAATAAAAATAGCCTACTCCAATATTGCAATGAATAAATATGAATTTGTAGATATTCTAATTGGTATAAGTATATCAAGTAATGATAATGGATAATAAGCTAGGTTTATCTCATCACAACTTAAACGATGAATTTTCTAAACCAACAATAAATGAATATCCCACAGATCTATTATAAAAACCAAGTAACCAATAATATACTGATTTAATTTAATAAACCATACCTGCTAAGTCCACATAAGGAAGAATCTAAAATGATCTCTATTTTATCAAGATATTTCTTAGTTGGGCAATTCTAAAATCCACAAGTGAAATCATTTAAAAGTTCTCACTAAAACCAAAGATCCAAGAATTAAATTAATATGATTATTAAAAGATTCCAACCTCTAATATAACCAATTACAATTGTCTCAATATAAACCATACAATAAATTAAGGCTTATTTTCTTTTAAAAATATCTATTCTATCAAAATAACCAATTTAACAAATATATATATATATAATTAAATATATATATAATACATATAATTAAACATATATATAAATACTTATTAATTAATACATTAAAATAATTTACTATATTCAAACAATGCTAATAATAAAACTAGTGTATTGCGACTTGTATAATATTTGTTTTCGGATCTGGGTCTTTCTACAATTTTTACTGAAGGTGCGCCATTAAGTATTTTAACACATAAAAAAATTCAGCCATACCCAGTTCATAAATTGTGAGTTATGATGAATTTAGTGACTCTATGTCTCTGCTGTTTTCTACAGGAAAATATTTCTTATTTTATCATAGGATTTTATTTTTCCTAATTTATCAGAGGATTTCCTTTGTTTTTCAATCCTACAGAGGTCTTCTAAATTATAAGTGAGATTTTCTAAGTTATCTATTGATTTCTTTTCGAATTTTTTACTATTTTAATTTCAATTCCTCGTAGAGGATAAGATTTCACAAATTTCTACAAAAGATTTTTTTAAAATTTCACAACGACTATTAATGGATAATATTATTTCAACATCTGTAAACAAATTATCTAATTTCTTTTTTTTTTTATAATTTCACAAAATCAAAATAAACATCTACAATTTTGTACAGACAATCTCTTAACAACACAATTTAAATAAACATTTAAAATAAAGAACCTAGATCCTCAGGTTATAATTTGGTGAATCCGTGATGTTTGCTTCGTTTCCAAGGCCTCACGATGAGTTTTTCCTCGCTCAATCTCCTCTTCAGAAAGCTGTGCTCAAATCTCGAATTCAAATCCTTAATCCCACGACTCTTTTCAAAGTATTCCCCCAAAACAAAAGAATGGAAAAATCCCTTTTGAAAACTTCAGAAGATTAAAAAAAAAGGCATCCCCATTTTATTTTTTTTTATTTTTTTTAATTCTTGTCTCCATAAAATCTCTGTGTGTGAAAAGCTCACAAAATTCTTAATTAAATAAAAGATATCCCAATTTATTCAAAAAAACTCACAAAAATCTAGAATAAAAGAATTTAATTCTTTAAAAGCAAGCTTTTCAGTTATATATCAAATCACATTTGCTCTTTCATCTTTTTCATTCTTTTATTTATTTATTTTTCTATTCTTCAATACTTTTTGTTTTAATCAGCTTTTGCAAGCTTTATTTGCAAGACACATTATCTAATTAATTTAAATAATTTATTCTAACAATTATCCTCAACAAAATAATTAATTAAAATAATAAACACTATTTAATATTTTAATTATCATTTAATAAACTCATAACTTTTTAAAAATAAATAAAACATTTAAATATTTAAATATAATTTAATCTAACATTTTAATAACAATATTACCCTTATTTAATTAATTCAATCACAACATATAAAATACCATTAGAAGCTCTTGTCTCATCTTCGTCTTCCGATTCCTTAGCCAGACTACCTGCACATCCCAGGTGAGAATGGGGGGATACTACATCCTCCCCCCCTAAAACTCGACTTACTCCTGGAAGTCACATGGCTCAAAATGGAAACATAACCACATTAGTACCAAAATTTCTCTAATCTATAATTGATGAACACCCTCTTTCTGAATCATTGCAATTAAAATCACTATTCGGCTTCACATGTGTAAATATTATCTTCTTAACTACTTTTGTTTTTAATTCCTTACATCTTTTACAATAACATACTGGGTTTCAGCATTAATAACAATAGCAAGTACTCCTATTAACTCAATTTTCCATTTACACAACATCATCTTCAAAATATCCTAGAAGGTAAAACACATCAAATGATTACTTGAAATTAACAAAAATACACACCATATCATATTTCAGTAACATATTTAAGTCACAATTTGCGATTCTCAATAGTATCCAATCCATTTATACCACAGAGTCACAATATACCCACATTTAAGATAGTGTGGTTATCCTTCTTTTACATCAATAAGCAACAACACATAAGAAATATACATCTAACACATACATACACAATCACATCACCGGTAAAAGCACATCACAAGGCTACACAAGGGTCCATCTGGACGCCGGAACGCAGCATACTAATCCATGATACATAATCCATGAACCAAGAGCCAATATCCATCTCACATAAATCATACCTCACACTCAGTGGCTCGATGGTGTTAGGCCACACTCACATGGTGAGACCATCCAAACAAGACCACTATGACCCATCTCTTGTTGTACAAGGTGGTTAGCCTCCAAAAGATAGTCATCACACATAGGTGGGTAGTGGGTCCTAGCTATAAAATAGCCTCCCATACCCCCATCCTCAAGGTTCCCTGCGTCTACTTCCTCGTATACACTCACCAAGTCCACCTCATACGTCCTTGGAGAGGAATCACAATACAACACATAGCCGACCTCGAAAACAATAAGGATAAATTAGTTTAGCCACCAAAGTCATAATTAAAAGAAAACAAAATTTCAATTTCAACAATAAAGAAATAAATGTGCACAATTTCAACACTAAATCAAATGTAACCACGAGGGATACGAGCAAATAAAATCACAAGGTGTGGCTAAACCATCACAATCAAGTATACAAAGTGTCGGCTTTCACAATCACTAGAAAATCATCAATAATTATAAAGAAAGTTCACAATCTTAGAAATTGCACTATACAACACTGCGTGACTAGATACTAGCCACCAAATGAGGAAGGAGGGAACAACGTCTGGCTATACAATAGCCACCATGTGGTGCGGAGTGAGCACGCCATCCACATGACTCCGTGAGGTGCTGCCTCCCTACACCGCCTTCGCCACGCTGGACATGGATCAATCCAAGTGGGCTCCACGACTCCTTTTGGTTGCCTCCGGCGATAGGATGTGCAATTCCTGCCTCCATCCCTTATCGAGATCTCAAGGGTACGGCCGCTACAGACTTTCGTTTCCAGAAGGCAAATTTTAATGGGCCATATACGATGGCAGGTCCGGTATTCATGGAAGCAGGCACGCCGCTTTAGACATTACCCCCGCATAGTGATAATTCGTGGAAAGGTAATAACGCAGGTACTGCCGCCGCCAGAGGTATACATGCGCCGCATTCCACCGCATATGCCAACTCACCCAAACATCACCGAAGCAAACATGAGTATCCTCTAAATGTGAGGCCCCATTACGCCACAAGTAGGCTAATTATGCAGCACATCTCATAGTGCACCTTCACGTGTCTAAGCACGTGGCATCGTGTCCTCGAGCCCAGCTCGCTACCATCAACAACACGGCATCATCACCAGCACTGTGTCGGAACATCAATGGGGTGTGGCATCGTATCCATTGCATCATGTCAGAACATGTGCAAATACGGTGTATGCAATACATATATGGGCATAACAATATGGGGCTACTCAAGCATCACCTCTCATACGGACGAGGTTCACTCGCTAATGTCAGCTCAACGTCCCTATGGACGGCCAGACCAATACTAACAACCAATGCTGCTATACTCAAAACTGTGGGGTTTAGGCTGGCACATATGAATCAAGTACCCTGATCCATCATAAGGGGAAGTAGTGAGTACGTTTCCTCGGGATCGATTGAGCTAAGAATACTCTGCGTCGCAATATGCGTACGCTACACACTCCGCCCAAGGAACTTTGTGGCTGCTACTACCCCTTCACAGATTGAGGGACTAGAGAACCAAAAGAAAAGAATCCATGAAACTAGCTTTTGGCTACTCTTATATGTATAGATTTTCAACCACACGTGGGTTGGCCCTCAATTAGGTAACAAACATACAAGCACACATAATGGTATGGCTAATTTCCACACCAAAAAATACAATATAGTCTCCATGAATGGGTACACAGTATCACCATCCCATAGGCACACAAAGCAAGCACGGGTTTAACACAACACACAAACATTGCACAGATACTGGTTTCCACAAAGCAAAGAATACATTCATACCTACGATTATAGAAAACAAATTTTCCTTATTCTCATATGCACATACATGATTGATGCCACATATCAAAAACAAGTACTCCCAACATCCTCCATACTTTTCTTCTAAATTTATAAACTCTTTAATCACATTTACAATTCCTTAAATATCAACATTATCCTCTTCCTCAAGTTCAAAGATCAATTTTATCAACTCCCTTAAAGCTAGAATTAATTCCATAAGCCTAAACAATTCTCACCCGCTTTCTTCTAGACAAACATACTCTCTCTTTTTTTTATCACATAATAATCTTCTTGATTCACAGAAGAAAAAAAATATTTTTATCACCATTTACTACATCATACACTTTACGAGAGATAAACATCAATGTCTTCAATTATAGAATTTCTATTTGCTTCCATCATTCATACTAATACACGCATAAAGAAACTTTTATTTTCATGTCATGAATCAACATTTTATCCAAGTGCTATATCATTTCCTATACTCATAGGAGAGCGCAATTAACGAGAACCACATCATCATACATGTCACATTCTTACCACACTCTAGCATCCTTTAATATATGATCAACTTCACCTATGAATTTATACTTATGAAGGCAATTTTGAAAACTTAAATTTATTCCTAAACTTATTATGCGCAACATCCTTTCATAAAACTTAAAATTAACTAGCATATATAAGCATTTAATAACCAATGTACTCCTAGAGCATTCCCTTAAAACTTATGCATCCAAAAACATGAGGAGATAAAAGTGTTCTTTGCAAGGCACACACTAAAATAAGTTTGTTAAATTAATTTCGAAGATTTACCCTAACAATATTTCACACATGTTACATGATCGGAAGCCACCACTCTTGCACCTCAATCATATTTCAGCACATAGCCTTAAAATCACATAGAATACAATCAATTCCGTGACACGCCAAAAGAGGAACGAGTGTTCAACAAATAAATAAATGCACTACATAATATAAAGTCACTACACCCAAAGAGAAGCAAGATGCATGAACATAAGACAATATAACCAACTTCAAAGTCACCTTGGACTCACCCAACCTCACACAAGAGAATGCTGAACAACATAATTCCTCACATACCCAAACAGTTAAGATCTGGGTCATGCTCATCTACACCCGAATGACACAAGGGTAGAACTATATCCATACTGACACAACGACTCACCATAACTAAACATGGTAGCAACATTACCCAAAGATCCCAGTGCTACAACCTTGGCTCTGATACCAAGTTGTAACGACCGCCATGCAAACCCCAGAGAACACACACAAGCAAATAATTTTTTTTTTTTTTAAACACACAATTGAACATGCAAGAACTTTAACCAAATCACATAACACATTACATTACACTATTACACTTAGTTCTCTGGGGCACGCGAGGTTACTTCACAAACAACTAATAATGAAAACAAAGATAACAACACAATTCACTACTTATAGCTATATTTAATGATCACACAAGCTACAAGAAAAGATAGAAGTGATTTACTAACTTTGACAATAGAGTCTACTTACTTAGGTCAGCTTAACATACCTCTTACATTCTATTTTATCGACAAGTCCTTGCTCCCAATACCTATACCTTTAAGGTCTACATGACTTGGCACACACATCAGATCAAAGATAGTTAGCACATGATCACTAAGAGAAGCTATATATAACCAATGGTAGTTTTACGCTATCGTAAAATAAACGACAAATCTCTGCAAACAAGACTCAGAGGTCAGTCCTAGGGGCCTCATCGCCTCCTGGATTATCACTTGATGGCCTCCTATTTACGATATAAATTCTCAAGTAGAGGCACTGAGTCTCGCCGGGATGTAACTTGAGCTGTTCTAACTCAATGACTCACTCAACTAAGGGTTCTACCTGCAAGACTTCATGGAGGAATCACCCATCTAACACAAAGTAATACAACACTGGTAAATATTAATGCTTAAACTTAAACTCCTATTCCATATAAGCAAAAATTACATACTAGGAGTGGGTATGCAACTCTTTCTAGGGTCCATCACCCTAGACAGTTTCTTACGCGGCTGCCACCCACTTAGGTGAAGCCGAAGACTGCTGAACTAGATAAGCATGTTCTTGCAAAAATAAAATAAAAATAGCCTACTCCAATATTGCAAAATGAAATATGAATCTCGTAGATATTCTAATTGGTATAAGTATATCAAGTAATGATAATACATTAAGCTAGGCTTAATCTCATCAAGCAACTTAAACGATGAATTTCTGGGAACCAACAATGTAAAATGAATATCCTGTTTTATCTATTATAAAACCAAGTAAATCCAATAATATATCGGGATGAATTTAATAAACCATAATTGCTAAGTCCACATAAGGAAGAATCTAAATGATCTCTATTTATCAAGTATATTTCTTAGTTGGGCACTTAAAATCCACAAGTGAAATCATTTAAAAGTTCTCACTAAAACTAAAGATTCAAGAATTAAATTAATATGATTATTAAAAGATTCCAACCTTCAATATAACCAATTACAATTGTCTCGATATAAACCATATAATAAATTAAGGCTTATTTTCTTTTAAAAATATCTATTCTATCAAAATAACCAATTAAACAAATATATTTATATATATATATATATAATACATATAATTAAACATATATATAAATACTTATTAATTAATACATTAAAATAATTTACTATATTCAAACAATACTAATAATAAAACTAGTGGATTGCGACTTGTATAACTTTTGTTTTTGGATCTGGGTCTTTCTACAATTTTTACTGAAGGTGAGTCATTAAGTGTTTTAACACATAAAAAATTCAGTCGTACCCAATTCTTACATTGTGAGTTATGATGAATTTAGTGACCCTATGTCTCTACTATTTTCTACAAGAAAATATTTATTATTTTATCATAGGATTTCATTTTTCCTAATTTATCAGAGGATTTTATAAGTGAGATTTTCTAAATTATCTATTGTTTTCTTTTCGAATTTTATACCATTTTAAATTCATTTCCTCAGAGAGGATCTAAGATTTTCACAATTCTTCTACAAAGATTTTTTTTAAAATTTCACAACGAATTAACAGACAATATTTCAACATATGTAAACAAATTATCTAATTCTTTTTTTTTTATAATTTCACAAAATAAAAATAAATATCTACAATTTTGTACAGACAATCTTTTAACAACAAAATTTAAATAAACATTTAAAATAAAGAACCTGGAGTCCTACGCTTATTTGAGAATCTGATGATGTTTGCTTGTTCCCGATGGCCTCTACGATGAGTTTCTTCTTTCTGATTCGAATCTCCTCTTCAGAAAACCGTGCTTAAATCTTGAATTTAAATCCTTAATCCCATGACTCTTTTCAAAGTATTCCCCAAAACAAAAGAATGGAAAAATCCCTTTTGAAAACTTGAGAAGATTAAAAAAAAGGCATCACAATTCTTTTTTTTTCAATTCTTGTCTCCATAAAATCTCTATGTGTGAAAAGCTCACAAAATTCTTAATTAAATAAAAAATATTCCAATATATTCAAAAAGCTCACAAAAATTCAAAATAAAAGAATTTAATTCTTTAAAAGTAAGCTTTTCAGTTAGATATCAAATCACATTCCCTCTTTCATCTTTTCATTCTTTTATTTATTTATTTTTCTATTCTTCAATACTTTTTGTTTTAATTTCTGTTTTTACAACTTTATTTGCAAAGCACATTATCTAATTAATTTAAATAATTTATTCTAACAATTATCCTCAACAAAATAATTAATTAAAATAATAAACACTATTTAATATTTTAATTATCATTTAATAAACTCATAACTTTTTAAAAATAAATAAAACATTTAAATATTTAAATATAATTTAATCTAACATTTTAATAACAATATTACCCTTATTTAATTAATTCAATCACAACATATAAAATACCATTAGAAGCTCTTGTCTCATCTTCGTCTTCCGATTCCTTAGCCAGACTACCTGCACATCCCAGGTGAGAATGGGGGGATACTACAGATTTTATTCTAAATTTAAATCTACTGAAACAACAATTTGATTTTTGTTCACTAGAGAAAGGATTTTGTTGATGCCTTTGGTCTTGGCCTCTTTTATGTTTATGTTCTCTTTAGAGAACATGTTTTTGATTTTATTTAGTATCTTATTCTATATAGTATCGTATTTATCAAATTTGTGGATAAATTAATTAACTCTTTTGATCAGTGAACAATTTGTAGAAAACTTTGGTATTTTTGTACACTTGTTGAGTTCTATGTTTTTTTGCCAATTTGTTTTCTGTATATCTCAAACTCTTTGTGAAGTTTTTTTTGACAATTTATTTTCTATATATCTCAAACTCTTTGTGAAGTACAAGATGGACTTCTACTCTATTTATTTGTTATAATTCAAAATTATTGTTATGATTTGTATCATTTAAATTTTTTTTACATAATTTTGTTTATAGTTCCCTATTTGATGTTATCTATTTTTCTATCAATCCAAATATGAAGTTATACATGAAATAAATTATTTCTTGTTTAAAATTCATATGAACTCTTATCAATGTCTATTAATTGTATAACTATAATTCTATGATGACCTTTCTTTCAATTACTTGCTATGTTAAACATATATCATACAAAATAAGCGTGAAAAGAAAAGAATATGGAACGAAACATTGGATTCAATAAGTTGCCAGCCTAAGAACCCCTAAACAAAAATTTGTAACTTAACATGAGCCTTCTTTTCATATAGTTAAGACTAAATTTAAAACTTCAACATATCTAAATTTGTTTGAAACTTCCTCCATGCGCATGGGGTTGTTGACTAATGCTTTTCTCCACTGTTTCGAGAGCATGGGGTTGTTGACTAATGCTTTTCTCCACTATTTTGAATAGTGAATCAGATTCTAATACAATTAAAAACAAAATAGTATCTACTTTTGTTGAAAATAAAGTATTGACTATAAAGCTTCAATTAATTTTAAGCTACGACTTATTCTTTCATTCCATTTTTCAACAGATACATTTCATTCTTCCATGTTTAGGTTATATTCAACTACAGTTTCAGGCACTTATTTTCATCATTATTTTAACGTTGTTTTTCATTCTTAACATCATGTTTGTTCCACGTGAAGCCATCGTGCATTAGTGTATTATTGTAATTTGTAAATGCTTTGATTATACTCCTTCTTTGCTTCATATATTTTTCAACTATATTTTGTCTGTAGGTCAGGACACAAGACCGACTTAATGTTTGCTGTCCTAATTCTTAGTAACTTATTAATAATTTAAAGCTTTAAATTAAGTTATCCAATGTAATCCATGGATTTTCAAGACAAGGATGTGCAAGAACTTTTTTTTTTCACATTTGTTTTAAATAATTTTTGAAATTGTATTATTAACTCTAATTTTACGGTACAGCTATATTTGATATTTTTTATTAAATAATTTATTAGTATAAATATTTTAAGTAATTTATCTAAAAAAGTAGTGAGATATCATTTTGAAGTTATTTTAAATAATTTATCTAAAAAAGTAGTGAGTGTATTTTGGCACAAAAAGTGTAGATGATCAAGGGTGTATCTTGAATTATTACAAAATTCCTTAACTCTATATTCCTTTTCTCTTTCTATACATATATTTTTTCATGGCCTCAATAACCAAATTACATATATCTAAAGACATAGGGTTCCCTAGCCATAGCCATTTTATTTGGAAAATTCTTACTTTGAGGCTATTAGAAATGTAATTGGTTAATTCTCAATGTTGAATATATTTATTTTTACATCTACACTTTTTCATATTCTATTGGACATAAATGTCTACAAGGATCATCCAAAGGAAATTGATTTTATGTAGGGGGATAGTCCTTGGACTCAACAAGTTACCTATGATGGTCTTCCTTTCAAATGTGAATTATTTTCCACCATTAGGCACCTAGCTTCAAATTACCCACTCTCTCATGCAAGGGAACAAACATGGTGGAGGAATTTCAACAATGATCAATTAAAAATCAATGCTTCTAACTATTTATTTTATGTTTCCTCTCAAGATGATTAGTCTTCACAAGATGTTGTACCTTATCTTAATGTTCCTCCTATGGTGGTTCATATTCCCAAAGGGGTTTGTATTATGTTTGACATGAATTCAAAGATTCTTGCTCGTTCAATTCCTAAATTGGTGATTCTGACATAGTTCATGATCTAGCTGTTTAGTTTCTTATTTCCACTACTCCTATTATACCCTAATCTTGGTGGAGAATATACCTTCTCTTGAGTTGGTTGATTGATAATTGGAATCACTGGCTAGGAGTTCCCCATTTTACTTTTGCTCCATAAATGGGCCCTTTGATGGGGAGTCATCCATTATCCTAGTTTTGAGGACTTGGATGATAATATCTCATAGATAGTTTTAAAAGGTGGAAGAAAGGTCTTCCCAAATGTGTCTCCTAATAGTACACCAAAGATAAGGGTGTGAGGTTTCATGGGGTAGGGTTGGGTATTATTTATGGTATATCCTTATGCACACTTCTATACTTGCTATCTTTGTTGCAATTGTGTTGGATCTTTCTTGAGATATTTAATGTAATTATGTTGGATCTTGTTTGGAAAAACAACTTAAATCTTTCTCAAAACTTTCATTTCAACTTCTTATATCATAATTTGTTTTTTGGGTCGGTATTAGAGTGAATTTTATTAATAAAAAACAAATTACATAGCTAAATTCATTACACCACCATTTCAAAGCCCACTTTCCACACCTCTAAACTCCACCATAAATTCCCCTAGCCCTTCCTCCTAATCATATTACAATCAGCTCCATCAATATCATATACAACAATTCTATAGGCATCCTTATAGAAAACTACCCAAAAACAACAATCCTAAAATAAACCTATTAATAGGTCAAAGGAATGAGGAACTACTTGATCTTCCCTTCATCTAAGACCAAAGGACCATTGCAAAATATTTCTTCTCTACTTTCTTTTATTTCTCCCCCTTCACAATTTTCCAACCATCTTCCACCTATGTAGCCTCCTTTTTCCATTTCAATGATTTATCTTGGGGACTATGCAAAGCTTCATAAAAAATGCAAGTCATCTATTGACATTGTCCAACAGCCTTTCGTTTCCCAGTTTCTTTCTCCTGTACTCTCACCCCACTTTTCTTCTCCCTACATTTAGGCATTTCTACCCAATTTGTATCATGCTTTTCTCCCCCATTCAAGGCCACTCTATAGTTGTTCACACCCAGACTCCCTTCTTGTATTAGGACCTCGCTAATCTATTGATGCTCCTCCCTTGTAGCATTTTTCATCAAAGCTTCCCCTTCCTTACCCTAGGCTCCCAGTACCTGACCCTCATCTTCCTTGTCTTTCATTTAGGGGCTCACTTGCTCCTCCTTCTCTTTCTCAACTGTGTAGTGCTAAGGAGCAACATCTTTCCACCATGATTCAGGATTATTTGTGTTGATTTTGGAACATTGAGCAACCAAGTGCCCAGTTTTATAATAAACTCTACACCTAAAGGGTACCCCCTCATAATCCAAGGGTTGTACCCAACATCATGACGAGGAGCAAACCGAGACACAGAAATAATGCACACAACTAGAAAACTTTCTTATTATTCAATAATGAAAAATCTTACATGCAGAGGATCACAAATCCTCGAGCTCTGTGATACATGCAAATTACAAACTTACAGAAAATTACCCAGATCCCCTTTCACAGCATGCGAACTTCTTTCCCCAAAAAGTTACCCAAAAATCAGAAACAAGCCCCTAAATAGACCCATTTTGGTTTGGAACCAAAAACAACCTTCGAGATAATATTTTTGACGGTTTGGCGCCAAAATTACAATTTGAAATTCAAGTTTAAATTCACAGTTGAAAATTAGCACATTTCAAAAATATGCACCAACTTCCGGCAGCCATAACTTTTAATCCGACCGTCGGATCTTCAATGATAATACCTTTTCGGAAAGCTCTCGAAAAGATGATTTTCCACAAAGTATGCCGATTGGACTACTTTTGGCGTTTATGAAGTGCACTGACCCATCCGGGATCGTTTGGTGCCTCAAACTGAGCTCGGAAGGTTTTTCAGGGCAAAAAGCAGAAATTGGAACTTGAATAACTTTCAAGTCATGAATGATCTTGACCTGATTCTTTCACCAGACTGTGTATTTTTCCATCCTGAACCTTCCCATAAATTTCTGTCTTCCCATGACTTCAAATGCAAACCTGCTAAAAATAGCAGTTGAGCAGAAAAAGCAGAAAAACTGTTCTGAAAGTTGGAAACTCTTATTTGACGAAAAGGGTATCCAGAAATACAAAAACATCTACAAAAAGAAAACAATAGGAACAAAAATGGAAATCATCTTTTGGGTGATGCAAGATTGCCCTCACACCATTGGATGCTCCTGCATCGGACACCGGGCAATTTTGAGAAGTGAGCCCCCATCCGTCTCGGATGGTTGAGAAAACGAAGCGGTCAGCTTTCTGCCTTAAACAACCAAGGAAGAATCTTCCCACCGGGCC
>VDFB02137598.1:0-11901 GCA_007258455.2 Sequoia sempervirens
CATGGATCATGGATTCTCATCAACGGATGAGAATCAATGATCACATGGATTAAGGAAAGAATCAAGGGTTCATATTCTTCCAAACAAACAACTCAAAACTTGCACAAGAAGTCTTGTAACTTTGTTAGGAGGAAGAATATTCCCTTTTTTCAAATGAGTGAGGAGAGAGAATATTCTTTGGAATATTCTCACGAGTGATGGGAAATTACATATTTAGTAAATTAAATTAAAATTTTAATGTGCAAAAGAAGGAATATTCCATGGGAATATTATTTTTGGAGGAATGTGCAAAAGAGGAATATTCCCTTGCAAGTGGGAGAATTAGATTAATTAATAATTGATAATCAAAATAAAGTTTTAATTATGTCTATTAGGGGAATTTCATGACATTCATTAAATAAATGATTTAATGAAAAGGGGAAAAGTGAAATAATATTTAATTAAATAGCTTAGGGTTTATTTAATTAAATAAGAAGACTTAGGGATTTAAATTAAATAACTTGATGTATTTAATTTAATAGGACGAAATGTTAGCTTGAAAGGGGTGAATTAACCTAATTAGATTAATTAGATCAATAGATGAAAATGGCATAATTAATTAAATAGCTAGACTAATTCAATCAATTAAGTGAAAAAGAGGATGGTTGAGGATGAAGCAATGTTAATATACCTGATTCAAGTGCATGATATCATTTAGGACATTTTTAATTGTCTACATTTTCCCCCTCTTTGAAGGGAGGTACCTACTATATTGGTTCAAATACTTACGCTTTCCAGATTAAAACTACTACTCAGATGAAAAAATAAAATAAAAATTAAATTTTTTATGCTCCACTATTGCCCTAGTGAAAGGAATAAGTTGGATCCCTTCCCCCTCGAGAAATTAGGTGGAAATTTTGAATTTTGGGTTGATTTCTTGACAAAGGTTAAATGTTTTCTCGGGGGTCTGGAAAGGCTCTAGGATGCAAAAAAATGTGAAAAACTCAAAAAAGAGTGAAAAATAAGCTTTAGTTTGGCAAGATTGGTGAAATTGGTGAAAAACCGTAGTTGCATCATCAAATTAAGACAAAAAGCCCTAATTTTTAGGCATAAATAGGTGATGAAGGGTCACTTTCAATTCATTTGTGCATTCACACCTTAGAGAATTCTCGCAATTTGAGCTTTGACCTTCTGACGAAATGGCACAATGAGTGCTCACACAACACATTTCTGACTGAGTTTGAGAGTACCAGTGGCCTCCAGGCACAAGACCATCGGTAAGTGATTTGAAATTTGGCTTGTGTTTTGACTTTTTGTTGCATTTATTGCAATTTGAAATTTAGGTTAGGGAGGTGTCACTGTATTGTGATGCCATTTTGAGAACTAGTGATGTTTTTTTCATTTTTAGTGACACTATTGTAATGAGTGACGCACTTCATGATTTGCAATTAGGGTTTCCAAATTTCAAATCATGACGTAGGTATGAATAGTGATGTACCTACCCAATTTGGAATTCAAAATAAGGGTTTCCAAATTTTAAATGGTGACACATGTGTGATCAGTGATGCTAGTTGTGATTTAGAATTTGAATGTATATACCATCATTGTTTGGAATTTGGACTATAGCGACGCTTTTGTAAATAGCGACACTTTTGTCATCTAGGGGATAAAATCTCCAAACTTAGCCAATTTTAGCAAAATTTGACGTTGTGTGGTTCATTGGTGCAAGAGGTTATCCAGCTTTTGATGTCCCATGAGCACTAGCCTTCAGTTTTTTCTAGACTTGATTTATCTGAGCTTCAATAGGAGTACATTGAGGAGATTAGATTATGGTACGTTGTGTATATGCCTATTTTGTAGACCCATTTGGCGATGATGCTAGCGCTATGTGAGCATGGCATAGTGACACCTTGCCATTCCACTTACCCACCGATGAGGTGACAGTGGCATTGGAGGATGTATGTCAGATTTTACAATTGTTGATACATGGTGAGCACGTTATATATGACACTAATGCAGGATATGATGCCTATCACGAGGTTCTTGACTAGGAGACTATTGTCCTGGTCAATTCATAGATTGGCCTAGAGATGTATAACGGTTGCTCTTCAACCTTCAAATTGATCATTGTTGTAGTGATTTCAAGGTCGGTTGCTCCATATCAATGAAGTAGAGGATCAAGTCCTAGATGGGAGTTGGCATGACACAGGATGCTGTTTAGGAGGACCCAATATGCATGGGGGCCAATGATGCTAGCCTCCCTTTACCATGATATGCATGAATTCATGTACTGCGATGGAAAAGATGTTGGTATAGGGGTCACTCTTCTAAATAAATGGGCATGTGAGCACATTGTCGTGCACCAACGGATTGTCCACATGGAAGATGTGGAGCCAGATGATCCAATTTTTTGGAGCTATAGAGGAGTGATCACTCTTTAGCACACAGGACAACTCAACATTCCTTATTGGCATCGAGTGATTGACGATATGACAATGTTCTGATGGTGTCCATGGCTAGAGATGTTGGCATGGTATGATGATGTTCAACAGTTATTCTTTTCTTGGAGGACTCATTATATGTAGGGTCAAGAGCACACCATGATTGAGAGATACTTGCCTAATAGAGTTTCTAGACATTTTGGTGAGAGGAAGGACATGCTTGATGATGCTTAAACAACCATTTTTGCTAGATCATCATGAGAGACACCATGGGTACACATGATACCAATCCATGAGGTTGTCAAGGGCTTCAGATAGTTGGTCATGAGGCCATGTGTCTATGATCAAGGGCAAGCAGATGCATAGATGAAACCCACATATATAGGTGGTTACGGTTGAGCAAGATCAAGATTGATAGTAGATACTAACACTCACAACTGAGAGGGTCTAGGCCCAGTAGGAAAGAGACCGTGATAGATAGTTGAGGTAGACATCAGATGTTTAGTTGGCATGGGAGGTGGGCTAATATCACTAGATAGAGGTAGTGTCTTAGCAATAGTCCCAATAGGCTTAGGGGTTAGTTGGTTAGACTATGTCCACTCAGTTATATGGGACAATGAGGGATGAGGTAGCATATTGGTGAACCTTGTATTATAGACATCCCTCCCCATCATAGGAAGCTTGATTTTGAGCACCGTAGCTAGGCTCAACCTAGTGCCTCCACTTTAGTTAGGCAGCCAGACCAACCAAGAGATGGGGATAGAGCCAATGAGGGATAGACCTCATTTGATTTTGCAAACACATTTTTATATAGCCTGATTATTGTTAAGGACATACACTCATAGGCTGATTTTTGATAGCCTTGTGTACATTGTACATTTTGATGACATACACTGATCTAGATATTGTACCATGATAGTCATTTTTTGATATATATACGAGATGACACAAATTCATGATGTGATGTGCTCTTTTATTTCATGCTATATGAATGTATGGATGCATATGAAGATATGATGTGATGTGACATATTTTTACATTATGATCATGTATGGATGTAATGTGATAGATGTACTTTTTATTTATGCGATATGTGATGATGATCTATGATGCAATGTAATGCAATGCAATGGATATGTTATATTCTTTTTTAGTATCTTTTTATGATATGCTATGGATGGATGCTATGATATGATATACTTATGTAGATGTAGATGATATGGATGCATGCATTTCTTTTTGTGTACTTCTCTATGCAATTTATGATGTATTCATATGGATGTATGTATGGAAAATGTAGATGTTTATGATAAATAGATGATAATGCAATGGATGCTTGGAATGATAATGGAGTGGATATACTTTATTTTATTATGATATGCAAGATGTATGCGACATATATTTATGCTAATGATTTGTGAATGAAGGATGGATGCATGTTGATTTTTTTGTTGACTATCATGATAGCAGGTTAGCGTGGAAAGAAGATAGAAGAATGAGATGATTGACCATTGATTTTGAATATTGATTCAAAAAGTAGAACAAGTCTATGATCCATTGAGACTTTATGAGAGATGGTGATGAATGATGAATGAGGATTTTGCTCATATCTTGGAATTGGGATTTTTCATCATTCCTTATTTTTTGATATAACACATAGACACGATTCATCAAAGTATTGATAACCAAGATGGAATTGTATCTAGTGTAAATGGACTTTAACTCTGCAAACAAATGGGATAGTTCTTCTTCACACCTTGACATACAAAAACCTTGTTGGAATATAGTTTAGTAGTTCAGAATATCTTGGACCAAAGCATACACAATAGTCAATAATCTACGTCGAACAACCTCCCTACACGAAAAAAAAACAAGTATGCACAAAGATTATTTTACAAGAATACCCACAAGCACAAAAAATGAAAGATAATGATCAATGGCCCATTCCTTTCTCTCTAAATCATTTAAGACTTTATCGAGAGGTCTTTAGAATGGGTCATTAAGATGAATCATACAAAAATATCAAAGACAAATAGTCACTGTTATCTATATCTCTTGTCGATTTAATTTTAGTTACGGGTGATCCCATAATAGTGGTTTAAATTTTTTGGCCAAATTGGACACTAAAATTATTATTTTTAACTAAATCTTCACATTCTGGAACCTATAGCAGCTAAACCGTGAGAAATTTGAAGATGATGCAAACTAGAGTCTCGTCACATTTTTTTGTAGATTCTAAAAATATTTTTTCAAAATTTTTGGAATAAAGTGCACTTCTTTTCCATCTCCACATGAAAATTGGTTTTTTTGAGGAAAACAACATTTTTTAAAAGTGACGCACACCGTATAAGCCATAAATTTTTTTCCATGAAGGATAAAATTCTAATTCTTTTGAATTTAGATTTGTGACTTTGATATCTAGTGGTTCCACTTGGTTAGATAGTTTTTTATTGAATATTTTTTCTATAATCAAGTTTCAAATTCAAACCAATTACAATTTAGACATAGCATGACCATATAATGCATAATGTTTTTTGTATATATTGAAATTCAATTTTTTTTTTGTTGGGTCAAGGACTTCAATATTTAGTGCGCTAATATTTTTCATTTTTTTGATAATGCACTATTTTTTCCACATGTGCAAAACAAAGACCTTCATTTTCGATGAAAAAACTATGTTTGCTAAAACTAAAAAAAAAAAATACATAAGAAAACTAAAACATATTAAAATTACATTCGTTGGATAGATCATTCTAAGGACTACCTGATTCTAGTTGGGTTTGTGAAGATTCCTCCATTTTCATCCTCAACCCGAGCTTTGAAGCATAAAAATTTAGGTTTTGTGTTCCAAGGGAGAATGAGATAAAATTCATACGAACCCCTAGGGGTTTGAGCAAACCACCCTCAATATGCATTTCCTTTTGTTATTTTGGGCAGGCAATGTGGGCCCAGTAATTAATGGGTTTGCTTGAACCCTACTTCGGGCGAACCCCTTTTGGGTTCAATCAAACTTGTAGGTTCATTTGAATCCCTAAAACCAATTTTTTTTCCATGGGGTCATTTTTTCTCAGTTTTCCTTCCTCCATCAAATTGTAAACCACTATTGTGGCTTCACCCCTAAGGTGATTTATGATGTTGATGTCCATCGCAGGAAGGATGTACCCTAGAACATGTTATCAGATGGTTTGATTAAGATTAGGTTTATGATAAGCTATTAATACAAACTTCACTGACTCATTTACCTATGATTTAGACTTTAGATTGTGACACTTAGGTTCTCAGTTTATGACCTGTGATACTTGTTTTCTATTTGCTTTTCCAAAGGTTGAAGGTGATGATTGATTTTATTATGGATGAAGTTTATTGTGGGTGAAAGTGAGATGGGATGGATGGTTTTAGATTTTTGGAATATTTCAATGTTTTTGGTATTTTAATAATGTTTTGAGGTTGTTTTTTTTGGTCTTTTCGATAGTTTATATGAATGTTTATGTTTTTCAATTATTTGAGGTTATTTAGGGTTTTCTCCAACATATTTGATGTTGTTTTCTAAATGTTTTCTAATGCTTTTGTGTTTTTTGTTATCTAAATGTTTTGGGATTTTCTGATATTTGGATGCTTATGGGTTTTCTAAGTTTTGACCAAGAACCTAACCTAAAATACCTATCTTAGGGGCCTTAGAGGATAATAAAAGACGAGCCTTGCCTATGTTATACACAGAGAGACCATGTAGTTTGATAGAATCAACTTATTTGAAGATGAAGATATCAAAAGTTGATGGATTGCCAGTTTATTATTATAGACTCCTAAAGGACTAACCTAGGGTGTCTCGGGGGCACATCAATGATGGCCTTGCCTACATTCAAGCTCAAGACTCATAGTTTGACATAGTTCTCTATCTAGATCTTTGATGTTTGACCTTTTTAGGGATTTTGATGTATTTTATATGTATTGGACTTTGAATTTACAATTTTTGAATGTTTTTGGATTTCAATTGTATAGGATTTTTTTTTTGGATTTTTGGTTATACAAGATTTTGATGTTGTTTTGGATTTTTTTATGAGATTTTATGAATGTTTTTTGGATTTTCGATGAGATTTATAATAACCTTAAGATATACAAGAACCCAATCTGATCCATAATGAATTTCCCCCTATGTTTATGCAATAGACTACCTCAATATAAGCAAGACAAGTTGACCTTAGGAATATGCCAAGTAGTACTAAGGGGATACAATACTTTTCAACATCAAGCTATGATATGAGCATAGATGAGCGATGGGATAAATAGGATGGATGAGGTTATGGATGTTTTTTTGTGCCTATAGAACACATGCCCTATTCAGAATGGGGACCCTCTCTTCTTCGCTTTTTTCAGGTTGATTTTTCCTTCACCTCGTTTTGCACGCCCCCTTATTTTGAGACCTAGGTGGTCAAGGAACCTTAAAGCTATTATCTTGAGCTGACCAACTTTCACCACCTTTGAAATTTTCAAGTCTTTGGCTTTCACAGAGTTCCTTTGGAAATTTTCCTTAGATCCTAAAAACTGTCATCTTTTTCTCCTTTCGGGTCCACCCATGTGTGCCGCTCCTGGTGGAATTCCACTTATCCTTTGTCATCTTTGCGGTGTCCAAGATGGGTCGTCCACCCGCAGTGTAGGATCCATGGCCCCCGTTGTTGTTTCTTTTTCCAACCTATCAAATGATGAACACCTGAGTGCCGCCTACCCCATGGGTTCCATCACGACTGTTCCAAAATTCACACCCACCAAGCATGCCTGTCGATGTACTAGCAATTATTGCAGGAATTTAATAGCCAAAATTCTATAAATAGCAAGAGTTGATAGGAATTTTTCACTGACATTCTTGATGAAACTTGTTAGAGCCCTCCTACTTCCGCTGCCTCTATTCCCATGTGATCCCTTCGATGTTTGTGCATCATTGCCTTTAGTTTCTTCACAATGTCTTGCAAAGTATCTAGGTAGGTTTTCTTTTGTCATTCATGTCATATGATTTTTGTTTATTTTCACAAAATGGTTAAAATATTGACAAGGAAAACCATGAAACTAGCTAGAAAACCTCATTCTACACAAAACCCATGCTTTAGAAATTGAAAATTCTTCAAAAATCCATCTGTTAGATTTGTGCAGAACTCCAAACTGTGGCCACCATTCTTGACCAGGGCTATCAAGCCCTTGCGGCCTACAAGTCACCGACCACCATTACCTTAGCTCTTCAAACACCAAACTCCAAATTGCAATTGTCACCTTCAGTGGGCTCACTTATGCGGGTGGATGCCACTTCCTCATCATCACCAATAAAGAAAACAAAAAAAACTAAGTTGGGAGGAAATCCTTAGGGCATCTACAGGCCCGCAAGTGTGGGTTTCCGCATGCGGTAGCCTCCTTTATCTCACCAATCTGAACGGATTCCTGACTCCATCCCTCTGACTTACAAACTCTATGGGGTCTTTTTCCATCACCCAATGCATCACTAAACTCCTTCTATGGGATCTCCAACATGAGTTTCTATCGTTGCTTCACTGCCATCTCACTGACCATACTAAATGGCAAGGACCTTAGTTCATCCTGCTTCATGGACCCCACGTCATCTGTTTTCATTTGACCCTTTTGAGAGAAACACCTAAGTGTGAGCCCTTTGCGGACTTCCATTTGCAGGATGCATATCCTCTTTTGCTGTGATGAATGGTCATGGTGTCCCACCCATCCACCTTGTGGACTCTACATCAGCCACATCCATTTGAGCTCCAAGAATGAAACAACCAAGTATGCTATTTGTGGACCCTCTGAGGTGAGTCATCACCGCCATATGTCTATCATTTCAAATGGCCAATGATCTCCTTCTGCTTCGTAGGCCTCAATTCCGAATTTTCCCCAAGTCTTCATCAAAAATCACTAAGTAAAGTTGTGGGAAGGTGGTGTAATACAGAGGGCCGCTCATGGGCTACTGTCCCATCTCCACTGATTTCAAACAACTAAGTCTAGCTTGCCTTTCGCCATGCAAAAATCAACCTCTCTGTCATCATTCATCCAACTATTATTGAATAACTTATGTCGATGCCTCTTATGGGTTCAACAGTGCACACTACCCCTTGTGGGTCGTCATCTTGTCTTCATCATTTTGACTGACCATCACCCACATTGCCTTGCATATCTTAAAACTTGAAAACTAGAATGGTGCTACCTTTCTTACCTGTAGGGCCTGCATTGCAAGATTATGTCTATAGGACTCCACCTTGCTAATGCCATTCCAAATGGTGGATCTCCTAATGGTTGAGACACCACCTTCTTCCGCAACCTCCGGACCCACATGCCAAAATGATTGAACTAGCACCCTAGGAGACTTCAGGAATGATCAAATCCACATGTCCAAATGACCTAGCACCTTGGTGCACCCCATTATGATGTAGAAATTTTGATGTGGGTGGCTACATGTGGGTCATTGTGCCCTCTTTTTCATCTACCTACTGCCTTCTATAAAATGGTTGCCAGCCTAGGGAATCCTACATCCTTGGGCCCGCATTGCTATATCTTCCCCAAATGAAAGGAAAATGATGATTTGTAATGAATGTTATGATCCTTAAAAGATGAATTACTTGATCTAACATCGGTTTTGTAGGATTTTGTTAATGTTCCCTTATTTTGCACATGAATATGCTTACTCTTTCGTTGCTTGCAGGATTTATGGAATCAGCTACAGGACCATTAAGTGTGTCCACAGAGAAGGAAAAGGAGAAGAAGACCACCAAGGTTCTAAGGGGGAAGGAAGAAAAATATTAGATGAAGTACAAATTCTACAGAATCAAGGTTACCTCCAAGGTTACCATAGAATGGGATACATTTATAGATACAAACCTAGGCCATATTGATATGGATGAATTCAAGCAAAGGGTCATCGTCAATCTCACCATGAATAATGCAAATAAGATCAAAAAGAGTGGTTTGTCCAAGGTAGCTAGTTTCCTACCCACTCTTGTGGCTCTAGAGCTAGTGATGGCCTACAAAGAGGCCTATCAAGAGAAAAAGAGAAAAATTGTTGACCAAGATGGCAAGGTATTGGCCAACCTATCTGCCAAGTCCCTAGGGAGAACGTTCCACATCCCCACCTTTGACCCTATGGATGAAACAACCAAGGAATATGTAGAAAGTATGTGGAAGGTTGACCCCTTGAATTGCAAGAAATTAATCAACCAACATTGACTAAAGGAGAAAAGGGGCAGTGCAAACAAGGTACCCCAAAAATTGTTCAAGAGTGATTTCTATGAGGACTACCATGACTTGGTAACTTTTCTAAACAGGTTCATGGGCATCCATACTATGGCCTACTTCCAAGAGTGGATTTTCTACTTTATAGCAGAGATCATTCGAGGAGAAACCAAGTTTCACTGGGCAGGGATGATCAGTCAAAATTTGCATCAATAGTTTGTGGCGGTCAAGAATACCTCTCAATTTTACATGACCTCCTATTTCATCTATGTTCTGGCCGACCCAGTTCCATATAGAGGTATATTTGTGGCACAAATCCCAAATCCAAGGAGAGAGTTGAAAGTATATGATAGGCATCTACAACTCCAATACCGAAACTTCAAAAAAGACTATTGTAGGGTAAATGATGCCTTTATTGGACTCATCATCAAATTGTTTGGAGGGGATTTTGAGAGGAGAGTCACACATAGTGTCAAAGCATTCATCCACCGGTTTGGATTCGTGTTTATACAGTTCCCCAAGTTTACTTATACCAAAACAAAAGGCTTCTCTGAGAGGCCATATAATCTGCCCTGGTATCCAAATGACCGATTGATCTTGTTGGAAGTCTCCAGGAAGTTGTAGCATGCCCATACACTCCTGAGTGAAAAATATAGGCCAAGCATCCCCTAACCTCTCACATTTGGCCAAGGCATATATGCTCTTCCTGCATATCAATGTGTAAAGTATTCTGAGAAGGAGATCATTGAATATAACTTGGGGTTTCATATCGCTCGGCCAAGGATGGATCCATATGGCAAGCTATAGAAGATGGTCAGAAAAGAATATGCCCACTTGCAAAGTGTTGAAGGCTTTTTTGCTAATTGTAGAGATGAAAAAGAGGTACACATGAGGCACTATATGTACTGACTACCTACTTTGTCAAAATGATCAAACTATTCCAAGTCCCTGTAGACACATAAAATATACCGATTGACATTGTGCATCTGATCCTGACTTACTAACATCGTTTCTACATTAATCATCTATCGGTCTAACTATTTAATCAAATCTCCTTATCTGATTAAATTCATCAATATTTCTCTCTTAATTGAATAAATCATTTTATCTAATTAAGTCAATCTCTTTTGTTAGTTAAATCAATCCATCTAATCTAATTATCTCTATTTAATTAAATAATCAATTTATTTGATTAAATCTCTAAAGTCTATCCATTAAATTAAATAAATTAAAACCTTATTTGATTTAATCTAACACCATCTCTTTTAATTAAATAAATAAAAATCCTTATTTAATTAACCTCTTATCATGTTCCTCTCTTATTTGATTTAAATAAATCCATAAATTTGAGTCAAATAGGTCACATCATCTAACCTCTCTCATTAAATTAATTAACCCTTGATTAATTTAATCTCATCTCATGTCCCATCCTCTAGATAATGCAAGTTGCACATGAAAATATATTTAATTCATTTTATTAAATCTCTGTGCCTCACATCTTTTTAGGAATATTCTCTCGAATTTGAATTCAAGAATTCCGAGTCAACATGTACATCCAACAAGGCAATAACTTCATCTTACATGTCCTTTGCTTTGATCCAAGTGGCATTTATTGCATTTTCTCTTCCCTCTTACAAGTCATTTCAACAAATTTGAAATTCAAAATTATGCATTTATTGGCACAATCTCCAAATCTTGCACATCCTCCATCCATTCATAGCTTGACAAGTGGGATCATGCCATTGGATGAATATTAGTCCCACATTGCTCAAATTTGGAAATTCATCCATCTTGGCATTCTATAAATAAAGAGCTCATATCCTTATTTTATCATCCACAATTTGAAACCCAAAGTTACCATGCTCAAATATCTCAAATTTCATCCATTATCATTGGAGTTCTTAGCTGAGTTTTGCAGATTTTTAGCTTGGAGGTCTCATCCTTCACCAACAAAGTGGGTCTATCTCATCAAGATATTGAAGCTTGCATCTTAGGAATTGGGAAAGGGCCAATTTTCACATCAAATTGGCACCAATTCCCCCATGGGATCATGAGTTTGCACATTTGAATTTGGATTCAATCTATTTTGTTCTTTTTATTATGTTTTTCATCATTTCTTTTCCTACTTTGGGTTTGTAAATGGGATTTCATGGGGAATCCTTGTTTTGCTGCTTACAATCCTCTTGTCTAACTTGTTTATTCTTGTTGTTTTGCGGTACCAAGTTTGGGGTTCACACATTTGGCTTCTAGAAGGAGGAAG
>VDFB02137599.1:0-15665 GCA_007258455.2 Sequoia sempervirens
TTCTAACATCATTCATTAATGTCCTAGGAGTCCTAATTGGATTGACTAACAACCTCAGAAGGCGAGTCAATTTCACAATTAGGAAGGACCAAGGTGGGGGTTCTTTGAATTATAAGGTGTTCACCACCAAGCAAATGCTTCAAAAAGAGAATGTTGGAAAAAATAATGTGATATGGAAAATGACCTAAAACTAGAAATGTAAGCTAAATGAGAGATGCAAATAGTGAAATTATGCAATAGTAAGATAGTTTGCATGTACCTAGGAAATTTGGAGATGTTGTGAGGATTCTGGAAATGTAAAGATGCTGCCAAAAAGTGTTGTGGAGGACTAAGATGCCCAGGATGACATATTAGTCCCGCTGCTATTTTTTGAGGAAAATATGGAGTCTTTGGATGTTGAAACTGGATATGAAGGAATCTCTAGAAAATATGCTTTGGAGGAATAAGACACCCAAGATGGCATATTAGTCATGTTTCAAATTTCTACGAACTCTAAACATGATCTTGAGCTCCAAGGTCTACACATGCTTCCTTTCCAATCTAAGGTTTTGAAACTTTCGAATTCAGCTTGCAGGTGAGTTTCTGTGAAGATGAAAACTTTGGAATGCAACTTTGCACTCCAAGTGATCTTCAAGTCTTCAACCTAGATCTGCAATCACAAATATACAAGATGGGAAAAACTTGTTATTTGTTAGTGAATGGGGGTTTGCCTTGGTCAAACCCCTTGTTGGTAATTAAACCTTGAAATGAAATAGCAATAATGAAGGAAATGGTGAATGAACAACATGTAATGCTACAACTCACCAAACCCTTATAAAATCTGCAAACTTGTGTGTAATGGCTGTAATGGATATGGATCTTGAACCAAAGGAATGATCTTGAATTGCTTTGCTTGAATCAAAAACCTACATCACAAATGTTAGCACAACAACACACATGATGCAAGGTCTTTGATACGATGCTTGAATCTAGATAATGGCTCCAAATGCTTGACAAATCTACTCTTGAATGCTCTCACAAAAGACTTGGATGCTTAGATTGCTTGATAGATTGATTAGGATGAAAAATGAGAGAAGGAACCTTGTATTTATACTTATCTATGCTTAATATCTCGAAATTACATCGCACCAAGTTGACATATGAATTCATTAAATAAAGGAGGCTAAATCCCTAGAATTTGAAATTAAATCCCAAAAATGACTCCGCTGCTAAGGAGGACTAAAGATAAGACACTTAGGTGACGCCTTAGTCCCAAGTCCTAAAAACTTGGGGCATAGACACCAAAAAGGGGCCCAATCAGGATATCTCAAAATCAGGGTCTTGAGAGCCTTGGGGGACAAAGACACCTTAAGTGGCGTTTTAGTCCTGACCTAAAAATTAGGGACACATTAGTGGAACCATTAAATAATCATTTATGCATTAGAGAATGTCGGGATTGACCAAAAAAATATGTAATTTATAGGGCTTGTGGACACAAAATAGGACCAATTAAGCCATAAAGAAGCATAGATAAAGCAAGGCATGCCCAAACAAGTGTGAAAATGGAAGGGTATGTTCAACAAGCTTGACCAGTGGTGAAAGGGGATTGATTAAGGATGGTGGCTCCAAGATCATAGGAAAATCAAGGGAAGAGATTTGACATGGCAATTAATGGGTGTGTACGATTAGATGAGGTACTACCAAGTACCTTAGAAAGATCTCTAAAAGACATGTTTTGGCTTGACTCATACTTTGGGAGTACATGTGGAATTTAAAAATGGTGTTTTAAAAATGAGGTGGATTTCCTTATGCTCCAAGGTACCATGGGTGAATTAAATTTTGGAGAATAAAATATTGACCGAGACCTTGGAGTACCACTTGCAAGTACCTTGTGTGACAAGTGGATTTTATGGGAGTTTGGGTTGATCAACTCCAAGATTAATGATTGATTATTCATGTGCAAATGATTAGGAGATTAAGGTGGGTTGTGGAAAGTGCTTATAATGGAAGAAGGGAAAATATAAGTTGGGTAAATAATCGTGAAAATAATTATTTGCCAATGATTAGGCTTTAGGGATGAATGGGGAAATGGTTTTAGATGGAAATATAGATAATGGAATAAATAGGAAATATTAATTAAATAATTAAAATATTATTTAATTAGTAAGCAAGTCAAAATGAGGAAAATCAAGATAATGTAATCAAATGCGAATGATCAAGTTTAGATCTGTCTAAAAACCTATACAAATTAACACACAATTATTAAAAAATTAAAATAATAACAATTTTTTTTTTGATATATAATTTTCCAAACAAATTAAACAATGCATAAAAATAACCAAACAATAGTCAAAGAGAAAACTTTAACATCCTTTCTTAGAAATGACCTAATAAAACAAATTTATTGAAAAAGTGAGCTTCCTAAGAAATACCCTAAGAAATTACCTACTTTGTCTTCATTGTAACCTACATTATTTCAATTAAAAAAAAAAAAAACCCATTGAACAAGTTCAAAACCAAAATATGAAAGCAATCAAATAATAGTCAAAGTGAATCCGTTAACATCCATCCCTAAAAATAACCTAATCAAACAAATTTATTGAAAAAATGAGCTTCCCAAGAAATACCCATTAAACAAATTCAAAAGATGGAAGATATAACATTTGTTTTTGGATAAAACAATAGAAAAGAAATGAAAGCAACCAGCAGAAAAAACTTCTAAAAGTTTGTTCCCTCAAGTTGTACTTATTAAATTTCTTTCTATGCCATCATAAACACTCTTTACATAGCTAAATTTGACGATAGAGCGTACTGTCAAATAATTTTTGTGATCTTTGTAATATTATAAACATATTTTATTTTAGAAAATCGAAATCATAGATTGTATATGTTAACTCAAAATTCCGTATAATATTTATGGATTTTACAAAATCATCTCTTAAATCTCCCTCGAATTTTTATTTATTTTACAGTAAAAATCACAAAATACGACCATCAAATTTAGGCCCAAAGCGAGGCAACCAAAGCAATGGAATCTTTGCTTCTAAAAACCTGAGAGTTCCATGGATGATACCAGATACGCGTAAACCCTAATAACCATGCTTCTTACCTTGCGACTTCACGGAAACTGAGACGAATGTTCGGCATTGTTTTCCACGCGTGTAACTTATATTGAGATATAATGTCTGATAGCCTTGGAAAGGGAAAAAATGTTCAAAGAAACTCTATAAGGAGAATAGGCATTATCAAGTTTCTAATTGCAGAAGGGCTTAACCATTTATAGAATGCCCAAGAAATGACCGCTTTTCTTTTTATTTACAGTACTGAAATCGAGGAGGATTTCACAGATAGTGTTCATGGAAATTTTCAATTTTATGGAGGGTTGGAGAAATGTATCGGGGTTTTGAAAGGACTTTTGATACAGAGCAAGGTGCCAGTTGTTGGGTTGCAAGGGATGGGGGGTGCAGGTAAAATGGTTCTGGCATTGGCTCTCTGCAGTGATGATCAAATTAAAGGTATGGTTCTTATCCTTATAAAGGCGGTCGCTATAGTGCTCTAGTTTAGGTTTAGTTACACCTTTTGGAGCATGCTAAGGTTCTCAATTGTTTAGGTTTAGTTACACCTTTTGGAGCATGCTAAGGTTCTCAATTGTTTTTTCATTGATAGCAGGATACTTCGGCAACAATATGATCTTCGTCACCGTCTCACAGTCCCCAAACTTTAAGGGAATTTTAGAGACTGTGGGAGAAGATGGCGGGAAGGAAGAGGCAAGAAGTTAAGAATTTGGAAGATGGGCATATGCAGCTGCAGCAGTTGATTTTCACGAAACCCAAGACAAATCTCGTGATTTTGGATGGTGTTTGGTCTAGAGCAAATTCGGAATATTTATTATTTGAAGAGCCAGGACACAAAATTCTAATAACAAGCAGAGAAAGTTCCACTATCCTCAGATCCCTGTCTAATCAACTGTGTCCATTGCCATTCTTGTGCCGAGAGGATGCACTGTCACTGTTCTGCTTCTGGGCTTTTGGACAGACAACGATTCCAATCACTGAAGATGCAAATTTATTAGAGGTATTTTCCTCCCTTTTCAACTAAAACAACTTTTAGTATTTATAATTTGCTTTTGACTGTTAGAAGTTAGAACCAATACTGATTCTTTTTTAAGATAAATAGTACAAAATTTTTTGGAATATATTTTGGAAAGACTTTTTAATTGGAATGGGAGAAGCATGCATTCATTTTTGGAAAAGATGGAAAAAATGTCAATGATTAGCAAACTCTTAATATTATGGGAAACTTTCTCATATCAATTAAGAAGGATTTTAAAGATATTTTGATATCAAATTATTAAGGGTAAAATGTCTGAGAGTTGAGTCTGAAACAAGTCTCACTCTGTAAACCACTATTCAATTGTGGAAAAATAAGTTTTAGCTGACATTTAATGGTAAAAACTTCCAAAATATCAGATAAAAATCTTCAAAATCTCACTTATCGCATAAAAGGCATATAAATATTGATTTGACAATTTAGATGGGAACATTTTATTTCCATTTGCGGTGTTTTTTATTGGCAACTATCTTTTTTCATTTGCATTGCTTTGTGTTTTAAATTTGTATGCAAATATTTCATAATCACATAATACTTAATTTCTTTATTTTATTCTATTATTTAAACTTATTATTAATTGTTTAATCAGTCTCAGGGAACTAGAATTTGCAGCGCATCCATACAGAAACACATACTCTCTAACATATTAATATACACATAGTTTTCTTCGAGCGAAATCCTTGAACCTCCTTTAAATACAAGTGCTAGTTTTTAATTTTCAATAATATATTTTTTTATTATGAATAGACATTGTAATTAGAAAGAGAGATTTTAAAAGAATTTCATTCATGTATAAGATTAGAGAAGGAAAAATTATTAATCAGTATTTTTTTATTGAAAAGAGAGATTTTGTAAGAATTCTATATTAGAGAAGACATAGCAAATAAGTCCAATACATTCCGATGAGGAAACATCAAGGAACAGACAATATAAACACAACAATCCTAAAAAACAACAGAACCACGCCAACAGGGACAGGGAAGAACAAACGAGACTAATTGCCCAAAAACAGTAGTAGACCTATTAATTTAAAGTGACTTAAGCCAAAACTCTTTAGAAAAACCTGTTTCTTACAGACAAAGACTCAATTGAAACAAGATATTTTTAGCAGGATTCCCATTTTTAAGAGCCATTATTTTATTGACCTAAGAATAGGATTCTTTTAGATCTAATATGTTATCGACCTAAGAATAGGATTCTATTAGGATTCTATTTAATTCTGCAGTTGAAAGTATGTTCTGCCAAATAATATGGCTTGTACTACATCTGCAAATTCTGTTTGCCCTCTACCTGGTCTTCTGATAAATTTTCATTATAATTCTTGGATTGCAGGTGCACGCAGAATTTGACGGCCTGCCACTTGTTCTAAAGGTGATCGGAAGCTCCATAAATGAGGAACCTTATGTGGTATGGGAGAGGGCAAAAGGCAAGATTTCTAAGGAAGAATCCATATCAGATTTTCAGAATAAGGGGTTAATTAGATTGTTAGAGATGAATATTGAATCCTTAGACCGTGATGCCAAAGAATGCTTCCTAGACTTAGGCTTTCTAGTAGAGGATAGGGAAATCTGTGCGAATGCATTATTGGACATTTGGGTTTATGTTTGGAAGCTACAGTTGCACGATTCAATAGCCATCTTATCAGAACTTGCAAGCAGAAACCTGTTGAACTTGACTAGCACTCCAGGGTAATCGCCTTTCTTGTTATATATTGAGTTTTTTGTTATCATTTTTAAACATTAAGCTGATGTCGTAGCACTTCCAGGACCAGAGCAGTAATCTCACATGGAAATGTCTCGGAGCTATACTTCTCTCAGCTTAATGTCTTGCGAGAATCGCCCTTGTATCTGCGATAGCATGACACTGTTGTACCAAAAGAAGAGGTTTCTGATGCCTGCGAAAGAGCATGCTTTGCCAGGAAAATGGAAGTTGCTAAATGATAGAGCATTTGATGCTCAACTTCTCTCCATTCACAAAGGTCGGTATTCTAAAAATCACATCCAAATTTAATTTCACCCGTTTCACCAAATTTTCTTTGAAATATTAGCTATAATTTTTAATATTTATATCATTGTTCTCGGCAACTTGGTTGCCATATATATCAATTTTTTTCTAATTCACATGAAAAATTAGTAATGTGATATTGATATTTTAGTCACTTTTTCAGGGGGTAGACTAAACAACCTATGCAAACTATTCAAAATTTCTTGATAAATTGGATGCTCTTGTCCTAGTATCTAATTAGTAGGATTATGCAGCATTACTGCTCATAATCCTCAAGTTCGTTATTTCATAGTGTAACCTTAGACACACTTTTCCCCTTTCGTTTTTCCGTCTCCTAGATTCGACTTTAATATGATAAGAATTTAACAGAAATAATTAACATTCGTAACTAACATTCACGGTGATCTAATTCGATTTCCTTTCTGAATTGTTCATGCAGACCCCATAGAGGAAAACCACTTGCTGAGATGAATTTCCATGGGACAGACGCTCTGTTGTTACTCTTTATTGGGACAGAATACTTTCTTCCCCCATTTCTGAAATCCATGAAGAGTCTAAAATTTCTCATGATATTCAATTACGGTACGAAAGTGCAACAATAAAAGGTCTAGATGTCTTATCTTCAGTCAATCAACTCAAGAGTGTCCGCTTAGACAGGTTGATTGCATCCCCTGTTCAAAATCAAAGCAAAGCAGTGCAGAACTTAAAGAATCCAATTTTTATGCTTACGGAAAAGGCTTGAATGTACATCCTCATTGAAGAACGCCAAGCTTCGAGATTTTAAACTGTATCACTCCAGCAAGGCGATCCTTAGTTTCTGTTATACGCCCTCTGTTCAGATGTGGTCTATTACCAACTGCCACCTGATTCAGAAGTTGTCTTGTGACCTTGGGAATCCGAGTTCTCTAAGATTGTTACCAGGTCTGAAAGAACTTTCAGTATCAATTGAAAAATTTGGGCTGTTGGAATGCCTAGACATTTCATTATGTGAGGGGTTGAGAAACATCCAGAGGTGCAGAGCAATTAAAGAAACCGAGAAAGTTTAATATGGGAGAATAATGGCAATGTTACCCAGAGCTATTTGTGAGCTGAATTCCCTGAAGTTTGTTATCTGTGATCAGAAGTTTGGGAGGTTGCGGAGCGTAGATTTGAAATTAGTACACTTAGTTAGGATTGGATTGATTATTGACTTCTTTTCTTAACTGTCATCCTAAAGCTCAAGTTACAATCAATTTGACAACCAAAATTCCATATAAGCTACACTATATTTTCAGCCTATTGTTAGGCAGTTATTCTTTACTATTTTCTTATTCTCCTTCCGAATCCATTTCTTTCTTTCCTAATAAATTAAAAGGCTAGGAAGTGGGTATCTATAAATGTGTTTGTGGTGTCTGGACTTCAATTATATATGACTCTGTCGCATGGACTGTCAGCATTTTATATAAGATTATAAATGTAAAGTAAACAAAAGTTTTCCATTTTCGATTACCAATTATATTACACGTTGCAATTGTTCCACGCCCACCGTAAGAAATTGTGATTAGAACCATTTAATGTAGCACAATGAAGATGAAGAGGACCCCTTTTTCGATGAATAATTGTCTTTGTTATTTCTTAAACAAATAAGACTTTGAGTTGATTAAGTGAAGATAAGACATCTAAAAGACAAAGTTGTTATCTTCACTTAATCTAAGAGTTGGAGAAGTACTTGGAATGGAAGACATGGATGAAGATGTTCAAAAAGGGTAAAAATTGTTGCTTCTAAGTTGAAGTTGCATGCAGTTTTATTGTGAGAAAATGTGCATAAGTTCGAGAAAGAGTCAAGAATAATAAAAAATAAAACTTTGGTCTAAGATGTTGAAACATTTAAAAGGTGATTGTTTAAAGAATTTCATAATTTAAAACAAATGGATCAGCTAGTACAAATTTATTCAAATTCGGATGGATATACAAGAGAGTGATGAACGAGCAACAGCCTGGTATGTGAAGGAACTGAAGTTTCAACTCCATGACGAGTTTGATTGGTGAAAGTTCCTACTGTAGATGAGGCTTACAAATATGCCTTAAAGGCAGAGGAGAAACTAAATCGAAAAATAAAATAGTCAGTAAAATGGGTCATAGCAATCAAAATAAAGGGAAAGAGATTTCTCTAGAACCATAAGTGAAGAGTTAAATGAAGGTGAGAATGTGAAGGTTGACTTCAGAGGAAGGGGATGCTTTGAAGGTAGAGGACAAGGACGATCACCTTCTGGAGACTGGAAGCCCTTGAAGTGTTTTATTTGTGATGAAGCCCATAAGGCCATTGACTGCCCTCAAAACCGTAAAAGGGTGATGGTAGCTCAAGAACAAGAAAAACCTTGGTGAGAAGAATCTGAAGCTGAGTCACGAGAGAACTTGATGTTGAAAAGAATCTTAATATCTGGGGACAATGAAACCTCGAAAGTTGATTGGAAGAGGAAGAGTGTCTTCCGAACAAAATGCAAATGTATGGAGGTGTGTAAGCCATAGTAACGAGACTCGGACTCGGCGCAGACTCAGTGAGGGTGACTTGACTCGGCGCCCTGACTGGGCACAAACTCGGCAAAGTGAAAAACCCAAGAAATTTATAGATTTTTAAAGATTTAAAACTTGTTTCATGCACCCTTTACTAAATAAACCTTGAAGACACAATAACATCATCAAATAGAAGCTAATTTGACCACATGCACAAGTATACATCGATCACATAAGCATAAATGCAAATTGTAGCTAAGCTATTGAAGGAAATAGCACACTTAGATATATAGTCAAAGACTCAAATGTATACAAAACTCATGGAATATTAAATCCATGAAATCAAATGTTCCAAAAAAATATGAAATATCAAAACAATAACTAGAAGTCTATGCCTCAAAGGAGCCTCCATCCTTTCTACAAATGCGTCTAAGATAGGTCCTGTATGATGCAATAGCTATAATCTCAAGTTTGAGGGCAATTTCCTCAACGGGGTTGAGGGGTAGTGCCCTTTGTGGGGGGTCTGGGGGTAGTGCCCCTAGTGAGATCGAGGGGCAATGCCCCTCATGGGCATTTGTTGGCAACGCCCCAATGGGGTTAAGGGGTAGCGCCCCTTACGGGGTCTAGGGGTAGCGTCCCTCGCGGAGCCCAGGTGCAATGCCCCTGGCATGATCCTTGTTGCGATATGGGGCAGGGTCGAGGGGTGGAGCCCCCACCACCAAGCCCAAATTAAGACCTCCAAAACCATACAAACCTTCATGGCGTACATCATTTTGCATTAACAATAAGTAAAAAAAACAAGTTTTAACTTCAAATTTTAGGTTTTTTTTGCACTTTTCAAACCTGCTTACACGAGTCTACCTAACGGGATTCGCCCGGACTTGGCATGTTCGGCGATTCTGAGAGACTCGGTGAGTCACTGCAGGACTTGTAAGGAATCGACCGAGTCCGAGTCCAAGTCCGAGGCCCCCAAACTCGGCTGGGGTGACTTGACTTGAGACTCGCCGAGTCTAGGTGAGTCTTGTTACTATAAGGTGATCGTAGATGGTGAATATACCGATAATTTGGTAAGTATAGAAATGGTTGGTAAATTACAGCTTTCTTGTATTTTGGAAGATAAACCCTATAAGATTTCTTCATTAAAGAAGAGTCATAGTGTGCTTGTGGAAAAATCTTGCCTTGTTGCCTCCAAAATCTTGTGATATGTGGATGAAGTGCTTTGTGATGTGGTGCCAATAGATGCATGTCATTTCTTGTTAGGTAGGCGAGTCCATGAGAGTCTTGGTGAGTCTTGTTACAATAAGGTGATCGTAGATGGTGAATCTATTGGTAAGTATAGAAATGGTTGGTAAATTACAGCCTTCTTGCAATTGGAAGATAAACCCAACAAGATTTCTTCATTAAAGAAGAGTCATAGTGTGCTTGTGGAAAAATATTGTCTTGTTGCCTTCAAAATTTTGTGATGTGTTGATGAAGTGCTTTGTGATGTGGTGCCAATAGATGCATGCCATTTGTTGTTAGGTAGACCTTGGCAATATGATAGGAATGTAATCCATGGAGGTAGAGAAAATACCTACAAGATTCAACATGAATGAAGTAAAACACTCTTAAAACCATGAAAAGAGGAAGGAGCATTTGAAGTGGTAGCTTTGTCTCTTCTAACAGAAACTAGATTTGAGCTTGAAGAGAAAAGTGAAATCCTTGATCAACTAAGAAGGGATTTGAAGGAAAATTTGGGAGTAAAAATTAAATATGATTTGAAGGATGAAATACAACTAAACTTTGATGCAAAACTGCAACGAGATACAACTAACACAGTTATTGGTGAACCTCATAAGGTAGATGTTGAAATTTCAATTGATTGTAATGGGGCCGAGGGGAATAGTGATTGTGGGGATGTGAGCATATCTTAAAAAACTTCCATAGATGTGATGAGAAATTTGGTTTAAAGTGATTGCCTAACTTAGTTTGATAGCCGTGATGTGAATTATGATTGGAACAAGGGGAAACATTTCAATTCTATTAATGATTAGAGTAGTGATTATTCTATTGATTCTACATTAAGGACTTTGCATATCTTTATTGCCATATTGAATGGTGGAATTAGCATTGAACTCCTCACATTGAGAGAATTGGGGTTGCAAACTTTAGCAATAGTTCAGATTGTGCCAAGGAATCCTACGAGAATACCTTGATGATAGGCCCACCGAAAGGCTTGCACCCTCATCTTGGTGCACCCTCATCTTGGTGCACCCTCATATTCTGGTTCATTTGAACTTGGAGGTTCAGACTTTCCAAAGATGGTGAAATTAATGTAACAAGTTTTTAATTGTGGATTCCCACTACCTGTCTGTTTTGCTACTTTGTAGTTGATCATGTGTTGTGGGGTGTAATTGTTGATTCTAGCAGTTCCCAATTTTTTTATGGGTTTTTACTCCTCAGTTAGGTGTTTTTGGTGTTAGTGTCCAGGGTATGATATTTGGGTGTTGGTCCTTGCAATATCGGGTGGATTTGGTTCTCATCTATAATTTGTTTTTTTTTGGTTTATGAAGGATAAGTTAATATTTCTATTTGTGTTCTTTTCCCATCGCATATACAGTTTGATTCAATGAATCTGGATTTTGTTTTTGTGGCCTATGTATAAGTATTTACCATGTTGTTTTTCAAAAGAGCATGATTTTTTTTCTTCTAGATAGAGATTATTGAGAAGAACTGAACAGCATTACTGAGACTTTCTTGCTAAGAACAAAGGTTCAATTTGTATCCCCAACTGGTGATCATTCCCTCTTCATTTTCTTCTCTTGACAAGCTAAAATTGTGATAAGAAATCCCACGAGGATACCTTGATGATAGCCCCACTGAAAGGTTTGCACCCTCATATTGGTGCACCCTCATATTCTAGTTCTTTTGAACTTGGAGGTTCAGACTTTTCAAAGATGGTGAAGTTAATGTAACAATTTTTTAATTGTAGATTCCCACTACCTGTCTGTTTTGCTACTTTGTAGTTGTTTGTACGTTGTGGGGTGTAACTATTGATTCTAGACATTCCCAAATTTTTATGTTTTCTTACTCCTTATTAGGTGTTTTGGGTGTTAGTGTTCAGGGTATGATATTTGGGTGTTTTGTCTCGCATTGATAGGGTGGATTTGGTTCTTATCTAATAATTCAATTTTTTTGCTTTATGAAGGATAAGTTATTATTTCTATTTGTGTTCTTTTTCCTTCACATGTACATTTTGATTCAGTGAATCTGAATTTTGTATTTGTGGCCTATGTATCAGTATAACTGTATAAGTATTTACCGATTTGTTTTTCAAAAGAGCATGACATTTTTCCTTCTAGAAGCAAATTATATAATGGAGATTATTGAGAAGAACTGAACAGCATTGCTGAGACTTTCTTGCTGAGAACAAAGGTTCAATTTGTATCCCCAAGTGGTGATCATTCCCTTTTCATTTTCTTCTCTTGACAAGCTAAGATTGTGCTAAGGAATCCCACAAGAATACCTTGATGATAGGCCCACTGAAAGGTTTGCACCCTCATATTTTGGTTCTTCTGAACTTGGAGGTTCAGACTTTTCAAAGATGGTGAAGTTAGTGTAACAATTTTTTAATTGGAGATTCCCACTACCTGTCTGTTTTGCTTCTTTGTAGTTGTTTGTGCGTTGTGGGGTGTAACTGTTGATTCCAACCATTCCCAATTTTTTATGTTTTCTTACTCCTTATTAGGTGTTTTTGGTGTTAGTGTTCAGGGTATGATATTTGAGTGTTTTGTCTCGCATTGATCAGGTGGATTTGGCTCTTATCTAAAATTCGATTTATTTTTGCTTTATGAAGATATGTTAATATTTCTATTTGTGTTCTTTTTCCTTCACATATACATTTTGATTCAATGATTTTGGATTTTGAATTTGTGACCTATGTATACGTATTTACCGTTTTGTTTTTCAAAAGAGCATGATCTTTTTCTTCTAGAAACAAATTATATCATGGAGACTATTGAGAAGAACTGAACAGCATTAGTGAGACTTTCTTGCTGAGAACAAAGGTTCAATTTGTATTCCCAAGTGATCATTCCCACTTCATTTTCTTCTCTCGACAAGCTAAGATTGTGCTAAGAAATCCCACAAGAATACCTTGATGGTAGGCCCACTGAAAGGTTTGCACCCTCATATTGGTGCACCCTCATATTCTGGTTCTTCTGAACTTGGGAGGTTCAGATGTTTCAAAGATGGTGAAGTTAATGTAACAATTTTTTAATTGTAGATTCCCACTACCTGTCGGTTTTGCTACTTTGTAGTTTTTCGTGTGTTGTGGGGTGTACCGTGTAACTGTTGATTCTAGCCGTTCCCAATTTTTTATGTTTTCTTATTCCTTATTTAGGTGTTTTTGGTGTTAGTGTTCATGGTATGATATTTGGGTGTTTTGTCTCGCATTGATCAGGTGGATTTGGTTCTTATCTAATAATTCAATTTTTTTTTGCTTTATGAAGGATAAGTTAATATTTCTATGTGTGTTCTTTTTTCTTCACATATACATTTTGATTCAATGAATCTGGATTTTGTATTTGTGGCCTACGTATAAGTATTTACCGTTTTGTTTTTCAAAAGAGTATGATTGTTTTTTCTTCTAGAAGCAAATTATATCATGTAGATTATTGAGAAGAACTGAACAGCGTTACTGAGACTTTCTTGCTGAGAACAAAGGTTCAATTTGTATCCTCAAGTGGTGATCATTTTCTCTTCATTTTCTTCTCTTGACAAGCTAAGAGTCACAAGTAGGTGTGACAGCCAAATCAAGGTGAGGAAATTTGCTAAAATCCAGTTAGCCAAGCAACTCCTGGTCACCTACTTGGGAGGAGGTGGAAGATGCATAGAATGGTTGAGACTAGCTATGAATATTCCTGGAAAGGATTGGGAACTTGGGAACCACGTGTTTGAAAATCACAACCTCCTTAGGTAGCTTGACTATGTCCACCAGGTGGAGAGTGGTCCCTACTAGAGGCTTGAGTTAGTGATACCCTTGTGCACGAAGTCTTATCCTAGTGATCTAAAAGCATCTGAAAATACACCACCTCGAATGTAAACACTCAAATCTCCATAAGAACATTGGAAAAAATCATAGCTTGATTCATAGTAAGTGAAAGCAACAGAACTTCTATCTTGCTCTGGAACACAACCAAAAATGTGCTTTAGAGTCTCTTGCTGTCTACAAAACGAATAGTGAAAATTGACAATTCCCAGATGAGATAATTTGGTACCAATGGAAATGCCTTAATAGATAATGCACCAGGCAGAATGAGTCTCACAATTCCCAAATCTTCAAGGAATTTTAGAGAATGTGGGACAAGATTCCTGGAAGGAAGGGGCAAGAAGTTCAGAATTTGGAAGATGGGCACATGCAGTTGTAGCAGCTGATTTTGATGCAACCCCAGACAACACTAATGATTTTGGATGATGTTTGGTCCTGAGCTAATGTAGCAGTACAATAGCAAACCAACATCCCACCAGCAGGGGCATAGAAGAACAAACTGGACCCATTACCCAAAAACAACAGATCCATCAATTCAAGATGGCTTGAATCCAAAACTCTTTAAAAAACTCCGTATTATACCAACAACCATATCCTCTGACTCAATCAAAGCTAGATACTTATTGGTAGGGTTCCCATTTTGTAGAGCCAATATGTTATTGACCCAGGGATAGGATTCTATTAGATCCAATATATTATTGACCTAATAATAGGATTCTATATAATTCTGGAGTATGTTCTGCCAAATAATATGGTTTGTACAATGTATATACAGATTCTTCTTGCCTTCTAACTGATCTTCTGATAATTTTTTATTATATTTCCTAGATTACAGGTGCACGCAGAATGTGACAGCCTACCACTTGTTCTGAAGGTGATCGGAAGCTCCTTTAATGGCGAACCTCATGTTGTATGGAAGAGGGGAAAAAACAAGATTTCCAAGGAAGAATCCATATCAGATTTTCACAAAAAGGGGCTAATTAGATTGGTAGCGATCTGTCACATCCCACACCGTCAAAACCTTTGGAATGGTAGTCAACGAGAGTAATGACATGAGTATGGATGCCACGACAGGAGAAGAGGACAAGGATATAAGATTTCAATGTAGGTATGGGCATGTACGTAAAGGAGAGAGGGCGAAGAGACCGTGTGTGAACCGAGAAAGAGTGACCAGACAGGAAGGATAGGTTGCGCAATTAATGAGGAATGGTACCCCTGCCATTTTCCTCCAATGTCACGTGAAGGTATGGGCATCCATTCTTTTGCATGAGAAGACTGCAGGATATGGGAATTGATATGGTGCTGACAGCATTTAAACCCCCACGACACCATAGTATGCATATTCACACTTTGTTTTAGGGAGGAAAAGTGAAAAATGTGGGGTAGAATGCAAGTAGCAGAGGAGAGATTGATAGAGAATAAGTTTGCAGGAGGGCGAATTAGGGGGGAGGCATTGCTATTTGGAGGCATAATTTAGTGCTTGGTGTGATAGATGGAGGTGCAGAAAAACTATACTCCACAATCTTTGAAAACATCCTCTCTGAAAGCGATGAAATGGGAGCTTCTGAATATGCCAGGCACATCTCTTAAGGCATAAATGGTAGAGGATATTTGTCAGAGAGTGTATAAGGCGGAGAAAGAATAGAGAGAAACAAGAGAATAATGGCGTAGAAGGCTAAAGAGAAGAGGTTGGACGAGATTGGAGGAGGGCAGTCCAGAGTGTGGCACAGTTATTAGAAGGCGCCTGAAGTTGAACGTGGTCTCATGGAACACAAAAGATTGCAGGATATGCACAAAAGGGATTCGTTGAAAAGGCTTTAGAAACTTTGAAGCAAAAGAAAATGGGAACAAACCTTCTTCAAAGTACAAAGGATGGAGTTTTGTCAAAGATTAGAGTTATAACTGCCATGGTGAATGTGAATGTTGAATGTGGACGCTTGGACATAATGTGCCCAAAGCAATCAAGTAGGAGAAGGGAGAGTGCATGCACTTGAGGACCTATATTCTGCCATTTCAGCAGGTGGGTTAAAACTTATTTGATTTCAATTTT
>VDFB02137600.1:0-37520 GCA_007258455.2 Sequoia sempervirens
AGATCTCAAAAACCCAACTAGTATCGAGTTCCCCTCAAAACGAGCTATCCAACGAATATAATTTTAATATGTTTTGATTATATTATCTATCTATTTTTTAAGTTTTATTAAATATAGGTTTTCCAATGAAAACAAAACTCTTTGTTCTACACAACTAGAAAAATAGAAGAGTATCAAAAAAAAAAAATTTAAATATGAGTGCACGGATATTGAGTCCTTGATCCAAAAAAAAAAAAATTTCAATACATACGAAAAAGTTATCGTTATATGATCGTGTTATATGCGAATTGTAATTGATTTGACTTTAAAACTTGATTAAAGAAAAATATTCAATAAAAACTATCTAACCAAGTGGAAGCACTAGATATCAGAGTTACAAATCTAAATTTGAAAGAATTGGAAATTTATCTTTGAAGGAAAAAAGTTGTGTTATACAGTGTGCGTCACTTTTTAAAAATGCTGTTTTTGAAAAAAACCAATTTTCGTGGGAGATGGAAAAAGAAGTGCAATTTGATTCCAAAAAAATTGAAAAAAATATTTTTAGAATCTACAGACAAAATATGACAAGACTCTAGTTTTCATCATCTTCAAATTCTTTACGGTTTAATCACTATAGGTGCCCGAATGTGGAGATTGTGTTTTAAAAAAAAATATCAGTGTCCAGTTTGGCCAAAAATTGTAAACCACTATTGTGGGATCACCCATGTGCTACTACCACATGGGAAAAGTGAAAGTGGAAAGTCCTCTAGGAATTGGATCACACATATGAAAACCAATTTTTTAGCTAGATGACACGACGAAGGATAAAAAAAACATGAAACATATGTTTTTTAACTCTTATATGGTAAAAATCCAAATCCATGTCACACTTCAAGACGAGTTATTAGTACAAGTGAATTTAAACATTTTCAACTTTAAAAGTCAATTTTGGTTAAACATATGGTCTAGCTCGATTCTTACTATTCTTACTAGCTAAATTAGATGTAGGAAACACAAAATTCAACTTAAAGTGTCCACTAATTATATATTTGACGTCATTTTCAGGCCAATTTACTTAACAAATAAAAGAATTTAAGTTTTTTGATGTTTTTCACAACTACTCATGTAAATAATATTTTCTAAGAAATCTTAGAAATACACCCTTTTGTAGATCTATAAGCATAGTTTCAAATTTGTATAGATTAACTATTGTTTATATATATTATTAATAGTAGGTCATTAACACCAAAATATAAGGTGAATATTTTTTTTCTCCACATGGATAATACACTCCAGTAAGGCCACAATATAGCATAAGGAGGGGTAGAGTAGCAAGTGGGGACTAGGAAATTCAACCTAGATCAAAAATTTGGAGAGAACACTCCTTAGAAACAATAGTCTCAAGTCCACTAGGGAAAGACTAGCAAAGATGAATGAATGTACTAGGATCCATGCTAAAAAATGGCCTTAGTAAACTTGACTTTAGCGAAATAGAAAAGAAAGAACCCCAAGCAGTAAGGTTTTGAATAGCCTGGACACATGAACACCATGAGGGAATTTGGTGGAGTTAAGCTAGCTCCTTAGCATGATTTAAGAGGGAATTGTACCAACAAAACATCTAATAAGGGTGTAGTTTTCAAGTGATGCACATACATTTTTTTAAAATCTTGAATGTGCAAAACAACATCAAGAATAGAAGGATTGTGCACCACTTTTAGAATGAACATGCAAGTGATTTTCAAAGACATTTTCTTATGTGTCCAAGGCACTGACCCCAACATCAAATAGTAGATTGCTTTGGCCAGCAGTCATTTAGAAAGAAAAAAACTATCTAGTAGCGAAGGAAACTAATAAAACCTATAATAAAATCAAGGATCTCCTATTTTAGATAGCAATTTTAAAGCATGAGTGACAACATAAGATGACACAAATAGGAGCTTATATACTAAACCTAAGCCTTAACAAAACCTCTTGTAAACTACACTAAAATATGCTATTTTCACCATTACATCTTGAAATATTTTGGATATCTAAGATGGGTGTCTAGGCCCCGGGAACACTAGACAAAAGACTACCAAATAATAACACCATTGACTCCCATGTTCACAATATATAGATTTTTATAGAAGAAATTTTGAAGAGAAAAATTGTAAAAATTTTGACAATAAAAACTTCAAATTACAACAAAGAAAAATTAATTGGTATTACTAATATCATACCATACAAATTTTTACTGGATAAAATTAGAAAATAATATCATATTTTTAATCTGCCCTTGTCGAAATAGATTACAACCATTGTAAATTTTGGCATCCCATGCATCTCGAATCATTCATAACAATCTTAACAGTAACCCAAAGAATTCAGCTCTGTTTTTTCTCTTAAAAATCATACCATTACAGTACTCTATTGCCAAACATAACATATACAAGATGAAGAGCATTAATCCAGGAGGAAATCCTTTCGTCAGAATGCTAATATAAATCTAATAAGGAAATCTGTAGATAGAACCATCTTACAACACTTCAAAAAAAATTATAATCTTCAAGTTGTACAATTTTAATCAAATGACAGACGAAACACAAATTCCATTACATTGTTCAAGTATAATCACAAATATTTAATCATTAATCAAAATATAATTTTAATAATACAATTTAAAGTTCCAAAATTCTAGTGTAAAATTAAGTATTGGTTGAAAAGATTTTGACAAGAAAATGGTTTTTTATTGGAAGATTTTATTTCAGTTGTGTGTTAGTTTTGTTATTTGATACAAGAGTACGAGTCTATTTTGAAACTCTTCCGTTGAAAACTAACAATTGAAGGATGTCCATCCCAACCTCATTTTTTAACTCATATATTGAAAAATTTGAACTGTAATAAAAAAACATATCATCATCCTTACCAATTGAACTCAATCAGTTATAAACATTCTTAATTATTCCTCTAAATTTCTTTCAACCTGTATGACAATACAGAGCACTACCTAAAGTGATTTTTTTTATAAATTAACTCAAAAACCACAGATAACGAAAGCTGAGCACAGGCTACATGACAGACTGATGTCTGTGTCAACTTTTTCCAGCTTTAGCATATCCATTTTTAAAGCAACCTAATTGTATTGAGGCCATAGAGATAAAATGCCAAAAGGGCAAGTGTCAAGGCATGTGGACCAAAAGCATGTTGTTTCAAAAAAATGTTCAGAGGGAAAATAAATGCATACAAAAGTGAAGTCCATTACACGCTTTATACAATGATGGTGGTTTGCATTATTGAGTAAATGATACTCAAAAGGACTGAACCAGAATCGTATCAGATTTCAACAGTTGGAAATATAGATACAATCAGAAATTATATGAGCACCCAAGTCAAACATAAAAGTAAGATTGATGGGATTTCTGTTTCTCTAGACAGGACAGAGATTTTCATTATCACAAGTAGTCTGATCAAACTAATAAATTACAGTATTAAGTGGATGTGGAAATGAGACGAATGAAAGAATGATTTTTAATGATGTTCACAGACCATCAGTTTATAGGACCGAGTGTGGAATCTTTAACCATTTTCAAGTTCCTTTCAATGTCCTTATGTAGAAATGTTGTCTTCACATCAATTTGTTTTATTTCAAAATCACACGTAGCAACAATATCAAACAAAATCAAATTGAAGTTAATTTTGCAATCTAAGATAAAATTTCACCAAAGTTAATTAATTCTATCTACCTAAGAGAATACCTTTGCTACTAAATGAGATTTATGCTTCTTTTTTTTACTTCTATGTTGTAGTACTTCTTAAATAACCATTTACAACCAACTATTTTTTTTCTAGGGATAATTTTATCAAGTCCCAAGTTTGATTTTATCTTAGGACTCTATTTCTTCATCCATGACTTCTTTCCAAGTTTTTTTTTTTCTTAACATTCTTGGGGTCTTAATTAGTAACATATAAAGCTAATTAAAAAGACACACAATAAAAATTAGGCACTCTATACCTTTTTGGTTTTCTTCTTACTCTATCTGATCTCCTTAGAGCTAGTTTTTTTGGTTCTGCATCCTCTAATTCTATATTTTATTATTCCACGTTCTCTTCTACCAACTCATTCTTTGATTCATTTTATGCAATTTATCTAATTTAGACATAGATCTACCCTCATATTTCCTCATGAATCTTTTAGGTTCTTTCCCTAATATTTTGGAGCTATATTTTCCCCTCTAATTTTTTTATTATGATTGTATTCCATTTTCTATTTCTAAGTTCCATAGATTATATCTTTTAATACTTAGTACTATATCCCATAAATATACACTTTGAGAATATGCATATAAGTATCACAACTAAAACCCTTCAATTTTTGACCGAGGATTTCCTACTAGTCATTTCTCCCTATAGAGTTTTTTCCAACAATGCTAAGATGTGTGACCTATTGATAAGATAAAAAGTTGTTGATTCTATCTAAAATTTATTGTCTCAACCTATACAACTAAGCATGCTTTGAGCCTTATCCATTATAATTCTATTCATTCTTTCAACAACTTCATTTTTTTGTGAAGGGAGCTTGAGAGCTTTAGTATAAGAAGGGTTGAAAGAGACCAAGAATATATTTTTGTTGTAGGTTTGAAGGTGTGCTACAACAACAAGAAGATTGGTGATTTCATTGATTGATTGCAACACTGATTTCTAATGAAGATTGCACACTGAAGGAACTAGAATCGGGTGAAAGAGGATAGCTTGTAGGAGACCATTCTACATTTGATATTTTTTGTTATAAAACAGATCTATTTCAATTTTGTAATGGTTTTTCATTAGCATATGTGGCTACAAAATAATGTACTTCAGTTATGCTTTTTTTTTTGTATCAATTTGTGAATTTTTGAATGAGAAACATGAGACCTTACTTATAGATTTTTGGTGTTGATTTAAACAATTTCTAAGTTTCATTTTTCAAATTTTTGTGAGTATGTGAATGAGGGTTGTTTACCTTGCATCAATTTGTTTAATTTGTTTGATGCAAACTGTATCCATCTTCAACAATGGATTCCACATGATCTATTTTGTTGTCACAACACCTTCAAACTTGCAACAAAACACTCCCCATATGTATCCTCTCCAAGAAAATTCTTCGTCTCTTTTCCTTTACATCAAAAATATGTTTTAATGAAAAGTGAAAAATTAACAATACAATGCACTTACAATACTCAATAAAAATCTATTTTTTTCCCTTTGTGAAAATACTGCACCCAAGTAACTGAAGAGGCCACTCTTGCAAAATAGAAAGTTGATTAAATTCTCCATGATGAAATTTCACTTATTTCAAAAGTTCCAAAATAGGGTGATAGTTACACTTCTTCACTCCACTCAACATGACTCAAAAAATAGAAAGTGTAGGCACACATGTCATGGGCGCCCAAATCCTCAACTCCTACATTTGAGGGATCATAATTGATATGCCAAGAACTTATAACTCCAAAAACCCATGCCATGATTTTCCCTCCTGAATTTCAAATTTGGAAACTACACTCTTCAGCTCCTTCCAACTACACCATTTGCACAATAATTAAGACAATTTATTTAATAAATATTTTTGGCTTAATATTGCAATATTATTCAACAAAACATTATTAAAATAAAATCAACAAAAAATTAAACATTTTTTAAAATTTGACGCGAGATTTTCATTCAACCATTGGATGCTCTTGCATTAGACACCCAAAGTACAAAAAAATTGTGAATATGGATTCACAAAATGGAGATGAGTTGTAGTACCACCCTTTCAAATTGCAAGCAATCTTCAGAAAACTCCATCATTGATTTAGACATAAATAATTTCTTTCCCCGTCTCTTTGAGCACTTACCTAAGACACTTGTTGACCTACCCCACCAAGTGTGCACTTTCTTCTTCCTTGCTCTTATGGACTCATGCCCACCATGAATTGACCTCCTCCTCTAAATACTCTCTCCTCTCCTTTCCTCTTTCATGAAATCCATTCCACCACAAACCGAACACCTCCACTAAAATCCCTCTATACCATCTTTCATCGCTTCTACATACAGATATGCAACATCTGTATACCACTCTTCAACTACACAATCCCTCTTTTGCACTAACTCATTATGTAAATCCATTTAGAAATTCACATCACAAAATTCATTAAAATTTACCTCTATCACCACTATTGTGGCAATATCCTCTATTCTCACCATTTTATCCCAATGCAAGTTAACATTGAAAAATGTAGAAAAATCAATTATTACCTCTTCATCATCTTAAAAAACCTCTTCTACATCTTCTCTCTCACTTAAACTGAAAAAATTCTCAATTTTCTTGAGCTCTTTAAACAACGCTTCTTCTTCATCAGGCCCTTTGTCAAACACATGACCTCCACAAATATTTGAGCTCTCATTCTTCTCCTCTTCAACCTCTTTAGCTATTGCAACTTAGATATAATTTAATCCTTTATGTTTCCCAATAGAAATCCCCCAGCTTCAAGTTCATCAATTTCTTCATATTCATCCTCTTCCTTAGTGTCACATGCATGACTCTCTGATGCATCTTCCTTCTTTCTTGCAATTGAAACATCATTAGAAAGAAACTTATTGTTGGAAATATGGAGCCTTGAAACATGAGCATGAAGTGTATATGGATTGTGTGGCTGTTCTTGTGTTGTCATTAATGCCAACATGGTGACAACTGTATGAGAAGCTTACTTAGTTTACCAGAAGTTGTTCTCTATTGGAAGCGTTCTCTTGTAATGAACCAGTGTGCTAGTTTTTGAGTTTGAAATTCACCGCAAGAAAAGATATTCAACTCTAATATCTTAACCATGTTATTGTGTCTCATTCAGATAGCTATATCCTGGATCTTGAGAAGTTTTGTGTGGTGAGTAGAAATTTATCATTGAAAAAGTTTAGCTCTATATTTCACTGTTGTTTCTCTGCTCAACATATCAATGTGGGAGACTCCACATTTTCTTAAGAACATTTTGATGCTATGGTTCTAATGGTAGTCTCTATGATGGTAGTGTGATGAGAAATTGAAGTAATATCAGATCCAGGAGGTGTTTTCTTTGAGGTTTGGAATTTTTGTGGTTAAGTCCTAGTCTTGGTTGGTCCCTAACATATGACATACATTAAGAAGACTAGATATAATTTGTGGATACATTCGCCGATTTGATATAATGCACTACATAGACAAAATGTTTTTAAATCATATATGGTGTCGACAAGAATGTTTTTGATTATTTTTCTTTCATCTAATTAGGCCGACATAATTGATGAATGAGATATACTTGCATATATATATATATATATAAGACTCTTTGAAGAGGATGTGTGTGGTGTAGAGAAGAAGTGAAAAGGTGTGAATATGGAAGGAGAAGAAAGAGAGATGTAGTGAAGTGTGAAGAGGATTATGGGATGTGTGAAGATGTGATCCTAAATGCTTTATCGGTTAAGGATTAGAACATAATTGTTGAGTGATTGTCATAAGAGGAAATACTTCTTATTTAGAGCTTCATTAGAACTAAACCCTGCACATAGAAGGTGTATTCTATTAGTTCATACTCTTGGAAGTGAGCCATAACCTTTGTATCTTGGTAGTTAGCCATCTTTTTGTATTTAGGCTATGAGCCTTTTAAGGATAGTGGCAATGAGCCCTGTAATATCTTGTATCCAAATATAATATATTGTGAGTTAACCCTCACTGTGGTTTTTCCCATTTTGGGTTTTCCACGTAAAAATCTCGGTGTTCATGTGTGTTGATGCATTGATTTGTTTTCATGTTCTCTCTTGCTGATTCAGTCAGAATTGTGATAATGTTCAGATGGATTTTATTAGAATGGTTTTATGGAATATTGATTCACCCCCCTCTTAGTATTTTAGATATTCAACACTTATCCACATCTCTATTCTTCTTCACTTTTCTCTTCTTTGGAATCTTTTCAATATCTGCTCTTATATCATCCAATTGCCATTACATCTCTATCATTCCAATCCTTATTTCTTCTTGCTCTCTCTCTCTCTCTAATTTTCCAAAGTCTCCCTTTGATTTCCTCAAGTCTGAGAATCCTCAAAATCCATCTAATGAAAAGTTTCATTTTCTTCTCTCTTTTATATTTTTAAGGCCTCACAAAGCCTCAACAAAATCTTCAAATCCTCAAGTTGTACTTATGCAAACTGCTTCTTCAGTGATCTATTTATAAAACGCTCTTTCAATATTCACCAATATTATTGTAAACTACCTCCTTTGGTGATCTATTTACAACCATGGGAACATCAGTTCTTCAAACCCTTTAAAAATGTCTTCTTGTCTATTGTACATCCATCTTCAAACAAAATCCATACACTCTCCACCCTCAGGTCTTGGTCAAACTGCCTCTAATCGGTGCTTCTACCTGCACTCTCAGGAACTCCCATTTTGATACCATTGATGCAAGAATCCAACCCTCATTCACATACTCACAAAAATATGAAAATTCAACTTATAAATGGTTTGAAACAACACAAAATCTGCAAGAAGTATTCTTCTCTATTCATTCAAAATCTCCTTCAATTACATAGCACGAAATAATTTATGAAAATACATTAATTTGTAGTCATATAGGTTGATGAAAACCATTACAAATATGATATGAGGTTGAAATATGATAGTAAAAGTTAAATACAAATGGTTCTCCTCAATCTCTCTTATTTCACAAGGTTCTAGCTCCTTCAACCTGCAATCTTCATTAGAAATCATTGGTGCAATCAAACCTATGAAATAACCAATCTTCTTGCTACTATAGCACACCTTCAAACCTAAAAAAATGTCTTCTTGGTCTCTTTCAACCTTCTTTCTATAGAAGCTCTCAAAATCCCTTCACATGGACTTCACTAGCTCACTATCTCTCAAAATGTGGAGCTCACTAGCTCCCAAAAACAAGGGATTATATGTAAATATAGAAATCTACAACAATTCATGAGTCTTCAAATCCTCTCTTCAATCTAGTAGCATCTCCCCATCTCACCTACAAAAAATCCCAAAGCCATCTTCCCAAATGACAACCTGCCTGAATGTATAGATTTGTAAATGAGAAAAACCACAAGCATAAAACCTCCTTAGAAAACCCACGCCCCAATTGGAGAAATAATCATAAAATATTAAAATTAATCAATGCTCATATGGCCTTCACATGATCACCTTAACCATGATTTAATATCTTGAGACAATTAATGTCCTGAAAAAGCACTCAAACAATCACAACAATGCAAGCAATGATTTATTCCAAATAGAAAAGGAGAGAAGCCCGAATACCATTGACTCAAGGTAAAAGATCCTCACTCACATGCTGACAACAATATGAAAATGCAACTTCGAAATTATTTAAATCAACACCAAAAATCTGCAAGTAAGGTCTCATTTTTCTCATTCAAAAACTCATGAATCGATACAACAAAGAATAACTGAAGTACAATATGTTGTAGGTATGAGCAAGTTTGGTGGTGTTGTCATTGATGTCAACATTGTTTAGTATGTTGTAGATTGTACATGTATAGTTGAGATGTTGTGAGTACATGGAGCTATCTTATATGACTGCATATGTGTTGTGTTGATGAGTTTCCAAGTGCTTTTGAGAAAATTAATAAAGAAGAGAAGTCAAAGTGATGAATGCATTCAGATTGTGCTCTGGTAGTGTTGATCCTATGCTTGTGCAGTTTTGGATTTTTCATTATAGTGATCTGGTGATGATTTATTCTAAGATTCAGTTTTAGGTGAGATGGTTTGTAAAAGTTGTGTCCATCAGTATGTGTGTTCTACTGATAGAATCAGTATTCTGTGGACTGGGAGAAATATTTTTGCTCTGTAGTCCTTCATTTTTTCGTTTCAGATCTTGCGGATCTAGGATATGTCTTGTGAAGGTCTTTTCCATGCTCTGGTGAAGAAGGTTGAAGTTTGGTAATCTAGAAATCATGTTTCTTTATTCCAGTACAGGTTTTCATAGTTTGGATGATCTGGTAAAAGGTATTTAGTGTATGAAGTATGTTGTTTTACTGCAGACATATCTGAAGAAGTCTAAGATGAAGTCTCATGCATATTGAAGCATGTTGAGGTGTCCGTGTGTCATCTTCTTTTTGGGAAGCATGTGCATCAATGTTTTTTGTGTTTTCATTAGGTTTGGATGACATGGTATTTACACTTCATTCAAAGAATAAAATTTAATTGAGGAAGCATGTAGAAGTTTCAAGAAAATAATTTTATTGGTCCACTCTTATTCCTTTCCACCATGGGAATTTTTGAGTTGCCAACCTAATTTGAATTTATGACATGGGTTATTTTGTGGCCGACCATGGTAAATGCTTCTAAGGTTGAGATGGTATAAAAGTAAGTTGAATTGTGAAGATTTGTATGATAGTGTGATGCAAAGTGATGAAAGTAAGCCACAAATAATAAGAGTAGAAGTGTGTGTGTGAGTTGTGTTGAAGACAGTGAGACAAGGGTTTTTGTAATCCTACAAATGTGCTTTAATTGTAGTGGTGGATCTTTTTGTTCTCTTTTGTATCTGTAGGTAGTGAGCCTCCTTGCTAGGTCCAGTGAGTCCTTTTTGTAGGCAACAAGCCTTTGTATTTGGACAGTGAATCCTCTTTTGGGCTATGAGCCTTTGTATTCAGTTTATAATCTTTATATTGTGAGTTAATCCTCACCGTGGTTTTTCTCTTATTGGGTTTTCCATGTAAAAATTTGGTTTTCATTGTGTTGATTTATTTTCTATTATTTGTGTTTCATGCTCATATTTAATAACATAATATTAGTGTGGTTGAAGACTTGATAAGTGATAAATTTTTTAGTTGAACTTGTGTGACAACTGATTCACCCCCCCTCTTAGTTGTCGTGCGCCTGTTTAACAATTGGTATCAGAGCTTTTGGTTCCTTGTGTAGATCTTAATTGCTTAAGGAAGATCAGATGGTGCACAAGTTGGCAATCCCTATGTTTGATAGAACTAACTACAATGATTGGAAGGGACATATGAGAGGATATATTATCTCTCTTGGTTTCAAGACCTAGAAGGCTCTTGAGAATAAGTACACACTTCCATTTGGTGGTGTTAATTTTGCAAGTGAGATCTCTACTTATGAAGAAAATGAGAATGTGAAGTATGCAATTTGCAGTGGTTTATCTAAAAATGAGTGAGTTAAGGTTAATTCTCTGGATACCGCATATGATGTTTGGAAGAAGTTGGAAGACATGTATGAAGGAAATGAAAAGGTGAAATTGACAAAGAGGTTGGCAACAAAGCATAGATTTGTGAACCTAAAGATGGAAGATGGCAAAGAATTTATAAGTTTCTTTTAGAGAGTTGAACTGGCAGCAAATGAAGTCAAAAATCAAGGAGGAAAACTAGTAGATGAAGATATGATCAAGAAGATCCTGATCACTTTACCAAAATGTTACAACGACAATATCTCTGTTATTCAAGAAATGTATGATCCTAAGAAGTACACTTTGGAAGAGTTGTTCGACACCTTGCAAGCATTTGAGATAAGGAAATTTCAGAAAGATGATAAGACAAAAGAGAAGACAAAAACAACAAATTTAAGGCTCTGAAGATTGAAGAATTAGATAGCGATGATGAAGAGTTGGAAGAAAACTTCACCCAAAAATTGAAGAAAGGTACCGAAAAATATAAAGGTATGTTACCCTTTAAATGTTTCAATTCTGGTAAAATTGGTCATTATGCCTCGAGATGTCTGAATAGGGATACACATAAAAAGAACAAGGACTATAAGGATAAGGATTGGAAGGATACGAAGTATAAGAAGTTGCATTATGTTAAGGAAGAGGCAGTTATTTCTGATGATGAATCTGAAAATTAGTTTGATGATAGTGAATGCTTATTCTTAGCTTTGGAAAGTAAATTTATATCCACTAACTTTGGAAAATGTGTAAGTAAGAAGGCTCTAGAGGTTAAGAAGAATAGGATGGAAGGTAATTTGGTTACCACTTTTCATACACGACAAGATGAAGACTACTGGGTAATTGATAGTGGATGTTCAAATCACATGACCAAAGATAAGAGTAAGTTCACTAAGCTTGAAAAATATGATAGTGGTTTAGTCATGTTCGGTGATGATTCAGGAGCTAAGATTTGTGATAAAGGTTCAATTAGTTTTGATGGAGTGCACAATACTGATGATGTATATTATGTGAAGGGTTTGAGGCATAACCTTCTGAGTGTTGGTTAGATGTGTAGTAATGGCTTTAAACTTGTGTTTCAAAACAATACCTGTGAAATCAGAAAAAGGAATCAGAAATGGAGATATGATTGCTACTTAAAGAACTCATGGAAACATCTATCAGTTGAAGGGAGTTGATGGTCATTGTCTTGTATCTCAAATCAGTGAAATTTGGTTATGGCACCGAAGAATGGGACATGTGAACTTTGATAACCTAGTCAAGATCAATGCTAAGGAGATTGTTTGAGGAATGCCTAGAACCACAAGACCTGCTAATGCTATTTGCAAAAGTTGTCAATTGGGGAAGCATACAAGATGTAGCTTTAAGGGAAAAGAACATTCTACTACTGCAATGCTAGAATTGATTCACATCGATCTCTGTGGTCTGACCAAGACCGGAAGCCTAAATGGAGATAGGTACTTTATGTTGCTTATTGATAATTATACTCGAATGACATGGGTTGCTTTTCTCAGAGAAAAGAATCAGGCCCTGGATAGGTTTAAGGTATTCAAAGCAAGAGTGGAAAATGAAGTAAATTTAAAAATCAAGTGTTTGAGATCTGATAGAGGTGGTGAATTCACTTCTAGTGATTTTAATGCATTCTATGAGAAGCATGGCATAAAAAGATAGTTTTCTGCTTTAAGAACCCCTCGACAGAATGGAGTAGTTGAAAGGAAAAATAGGACAGTACATGAAGCTGCTAGAACTATGATGAAAGAGTCCAATGTACCAGATGTATATTGGAGCTAGAAGTGATACATACTGTTGTTTGTGTTCTTAATAGAGTTCATATCAGCCACAACAACACAAAGACACCTTTTGAGTTATGGACTGGTAAGACTCCTATTGTGATATATTTTAAGGTATTTGGAAGTAGATGCTATATTAAAATAGATGATGAAAATATTGGAAAGTTTGATGCTAGATGTGATGAAGGAATATTTCTTGGATACTCTACTACTAGCAAGGCATATATATGTCTTAACAAAAGGTTGAGAAAGATTATTGAAAGTGCTAATGTGAAAGTTGATGAAGACATACACAAACCTATTGAGATGAGTGAAGTTGAACCTGATGATCCTATCTGTGGACATGTACCTAAGGAGAACAAGGAGAAGGAAGAAGAAGAGAAAGAAGAAGAAGAAGAAGAAGAAGAAGACGAAGAGAATGCACTAGAACTTGCTATTAGGACTCCTAAATATGTATAGAAGATTCATCTCAAAGATTAGATAATTGGAGATAATAGTGAAGGTTTGAAGACAAGAAGCAGAGTTGCAGCTAAGGTAAATTTGTGTTTACTTTCTAAAATAGAACCTAAATTTGTAAAAGAATCATATGAAGATGAAAGTTGGATGAGAGCTATGAAAGAGGAATTGCAACAGATAGAAAATAATCAGACATGGGAAATAGTCCCTAGGCCTGTGAACAAAAATGTGATTGGCTCTAAATGGGTGTTCTAGAATAAGCTGAATGAAAATGGAGTAGTAAGGAATAAGGCAAGACTGGTATGAAAAGGATATTCACAAGTTGAAGGTATAGATTTTGAAGAAATATTTTCTCTTATGGCCATAATGGAAGCTATCAAAATGTTTTTGGCATTCTCTGCCCACAAGGACTTCAAGGTATATCAGATGGGTGTTAAATCAACTTTTTTCAATGGTGAGTTGGAGGAAGAAGTGTACATGGAGCAAATTGAACGGTTTTAGTTGTTTGAAAAACCAGATATGATTTGTAAGTTGAAGAAGGTGTTGTATGGGCTGAAGCAAGCTCCCATAGCTTGGTATGCAAGACTAGAAATATATTTGACAAAGCAAGGATTCAACAAAGGTTCTTCTGACAACAACCTCTACTTCAAAGTGCAAGGTAATAAGATGTTGATTGTAGTTACAGTTTATGTTGATGATATCATTTTTGGTGGAAATGATGGCATGTGTAAAAAATTTGTTGAAGAGATGCAAAAAGAATTTGAATATCTATGATTGGTGAGTTGAATTTCTCCTTGGTCTACAAGTGAATCAAACTGATAAAGGGATATTCATTTCACAATCTAAGTATGTAAAAGATTTGTTGAAGAAGTTTGGGATGGAGGATTCTAAACTGGTTTGTACTTCTATGGTAATCGAATGTAAATTAAGTAAAGATGATGAATCTGCTAAGATTGATGAGAGAAAATACAGATCCATGATTGGCGGATTGTTGTACCTTACTACTACCAGACTAGATATTATGCATGTAGTGTGTTTAGTTGCTAGATTCCAAGCAGATCCTAAAGAGGCACATGTTGTAGCTATAAAAAGGATATTTAGATAACTTAAAGGTACACCGGATTATGGGCTATGGTACCCTAAGAGTAATGATTTCACCTTGAGTGCCTATACAGATGTTGATTGGGCTAGATGTGTAGATGACCAGAAGAGTACTAGTGGTTGTGCTTTCTTTCTTGGTGGAAGATTAGTTTCATGGTTGAGTAAAAAGAAAGACTCAATTTCTTTATCTACTGTAGAGGCATAGTATATTGTTGCAGCATCCTATTGCAAACAAGTTTTGTGGATGGAGAAAACTCTAAAAGACATTGGTGTGGTATGTGATGAGCCTATTTCTATTTTATGTGACAATACAAGTGCAATAAATATTTTGAAGAACCTGATTATGCATTCAAGAATGAAGCACATATCTATCAAGTATCATTTTCTGAGAGAAAAGGTGTTGGAGAATGAGGTAAGACTGGAGTATGTGACAACAAAGGAACAAATTGTAGACATATTTGCTAAGGCTCTTCTGAAGGATACTTTTGACCATCTTAGGGAGATGTTGGGGGTCATTGGACCTCCTAACTAGGTGCACATGAAAGTGCATCAGTCCAATGAATTCACAGATTCTTCATTTATTTGGACTGATAAATGGGTCTATTCTGTAGGAGTAGAAATGGTTTTGATTGAGTTGCAATATGGATGTACTCCTAAGGGGGAGTAATCAAAACTGTTGTTCTTTGCCATTGATGTCAAAGGGGGAGAGATTGGTGTAAGGTGGAGAGAAAAGTCATGTGAAAAATAATGCTCTTGGTATTGTGAAGGAAGATGTTGTCATTGTTGTCAACACTATTCAGTATGTTGCACATTGTATATATATAGTTGAGATGTTGTTGAGATGCTGTGAGTACATGGATCTATCTTATATGGCTGTAGATGTGTTGTGTTGATGAATTTCCAAGTTCTTTTGAGAAAACTAATAAAGAAGAGAAGTCAGAGTGATGAATGCATTCATATTGTGCTCCGGTATGTGCTTCACGTTTCTCCTATGTTGATCCTATGCCTGTGCGGTTCTGGAGTTTTCATTACAATGATCTGATGATGATTTATTCTGAGTTTTAGTTTCTAGTGAGATGGTTCATAAAAGTTGTGTCCACTGGTATGTGTGTTCTACCGATAGACTCAGTGTTTTGTGGATTGGGAGAAATATTTTTGCTCTACAATCCTTCATTTTTTTGTTTCAGATCTTGTAGATCTGGGATATGTCTTGTGAAGGTTTTTTCCATGCTCTGGCGAAGAAGGTCAAAGTTTGGTAATCTGGAAGTCATGTTTCTTTATTCTAGTACAAGTTTGCATAGTTTAGATGATTTGGTAAAAGGTATTCAGTGTATGAAGTATGCGGTTTTGTTGTAGATGTATCTAAAGAAGTATAAGATGAAGTCTCGTGCATATTGAAGTGTGTTGAGGTGTTCGTGTGTCATCTTCTTGTTGGGAAGCATGTGCGTCAATGTTCTTTTGTGTTTTCATTAGGTTTGGTCAACCTGGTGTTTACACTTCATTTGAAGAATACAATTTAATTGAGGAAGCGTGTAGAATTTTCAAGAAAATAATTTTATTGGTCCACTCTTATTCCTTTCCACCGCAAGAATTTTTGAGTTGCTGATCTAATTTGAATTTATGAAATGGGTTATTTTGTGGCCAACCTTGGTAAATGATTCTAAGATTGAGAATGGTATAAAAGCAAGTTGAATTGTGAAGAGTTGTATGATAGTGTGATACAAAGTGACAAAACTAAGCCACAAATCATAAGAGCAGAAGTGTGTGTGTGAGTTGTGTTGAAGACAATGAGACAAGGGTTTCTGCAATCCTGCGAATGTGCTTTAATTGTAGCGGTGGGTCTTTTTGTTCCCTTTTGTATATGTAGGTAGTGAGCCTCCCTGTTGGACAGTGAGTCCTCTTTTGGGTAGTGATCCCTTGGTAGTGAGTCTTTGTATTCAATTTATAATCTTTATATTGTGAGTTAATCCTCACCGTGATTTTTCCCTTATTGGGTTTTCCACGTAAAAATATGGTGTTTATTGTGTTGATTTATTTTCTATTATGTGTGTTTCATGCTCATATTTAATAACAGAATAGTGTGGTTGAAAAATTGATAAGTGATAAAGTTTTTATTTGAATTTGTGTGACAACTGATTCACCCCCCCTCTCAGTTGTCCTACACCTGTTTAACACATTATTTTGCAGCAACATCTAGGTTGATGAAAAACCAATACAAAACTAAAATAAATCTAATGTATAACATCAAATATCAAATGTAGAATGGTTTTCCTACAAGCTATCCTCTTTCACCCAATTCTAGTTCCTTCAACCTATAATCTTCATTAAAAATCAGTGATACAATCCAACCATGAAATCACCAATCTTCTTGTTGTTGTAGCACACCTTCAAACCTACAAAAAAATGTCTTCTTGGTATCTTTCAACCCTTCTTCTACTAAATCTCTCAAGGTCCCTTCACATGGACCTCACTAGCTCATTATCTTCCAAAATGTGGAGATCACTAGCTCCCAAAAACATGGGCTTATATGCAAATAAAAATCTGCAACAATGTAGTCTTCAAATCCTGTCCTCAATCCAATATCTTCCCATTTGAACTACAAAATCTCCCAAATTCATCTTCCCAAATGACAAGGCCTATATATATATATATATTTTTTAATGAGAAAAACCATTATGGTTTTCCAAAACCACAAGAAAAAGTCCTCTTTGGAAAAACCACATCTCATTTGGAGAAATAATCATAAAATAATAAAATTAATCAATGCCCACATGGCCTTCACATGGGCACCTAAACCATGGCCAATCAACTTGGGTCAATTCTAGCATCTTCATTAATCTTCAACTACCCTGACAGCTCCAAATATGAACATGCACCAACATGGAAAGTTGGCAGCCCACCATGAAAATGCATGCAAAACATACAAAAGAACATGCAATAACATGCATGTAAAGTGGTTTCCACCTAGAAATGAATGCCTGAAAGAGAATATTCCAATTTAAATGCCTTGGAAACATTTACCTTGACATATTTCCTCCAAAAATTGCATTTACATATCACCACAAGGGAAAATCACATTATTGCAAATTAAAATATTTATTTTCCACACACCTTAACCCTTGCTGAAAACAACAAAAATAAAATAGCAATATTTTTGGTGATGCAAAATTTCTAGTGTACCCCTAGACACTCCTACATCAAACACCTGGGGTAGGAAACATTTTCTGAATATGGATTCACAAAATGGAGTTGGGTGGTAGCGCCACCCTTTCAGATTGCAAGCAATCCTCAAAAAACTTCATCATTGAATTTGGTACCTACAATTGAGTCTTCTTTCTCCTCTTCCAACACTTAGCTGAAACAAGCAACCTCATCCATTGACAACTCTGCACCCCATTCTTCTCTCCTCTCATGGACTTGTATCCACCATGTACCATCCTCCTTTGCCATATCTCTTCTTTCTTTCTTTCCTTCTTTGTAGGATCCAACCCACCAAAAACCAACCCCCTCCACCAAGTTTCTCTTGCACCATCATCTACACCTTCTACATACAAATATGTATTATCCAAACAACAATTAAAATCTACTAGATCCTTATACAAATCTACAATTACTACTCCATGGAAATTAAAAATTTCCATTTGCATGCTCTGTTCTTGCTTGAAATCCTCTTCTAATCTCACCAAAGAAGGTATAGAATCATCACAACTAAATTTAAAATTAAAATTTACCTCATTCTTGTTCATTGTCCCAACATCCTTTTCCTCATTCTTTGCTGCAACATCCATCTTCTCACCTCCAATTACAAGTTTTAAAAACTCCTCTTCATTTTTGTCTATCTATTCTCCTTCCAACAACTTCTTGATTCTTTCCATCTCTTATTTCAACAAGAAATCATCTTCATCTTCACTAATTTGTTCGTCAAATTTTGGACCATTGTTATTCACAATTTCAAATTGCAAACTTTCTTCATCTGGTGGATTTGATTTACTAAATCCACTTTCTACTATTGCAACCTATGCCTTATTATCCTCTTCACTTGTTTGGGCTACCCCCACATGTTCATCCTTACATTCAACCCCTACCAAAGGGCTACAACATTCTTTCTTTCTGCTCTTCTTTTCATCATCCTATTTTAAGAGAATGTTCTTCTTCCCATGTCTCTCATCCCATGTTCTCACTTCCTCTTTAATATTCATTTCCAATACATTTACTTTAGCCTAGATCTTTTTAAATTCTTCATGGTAAGTTTCCTATTTTCCGCTTCTTCCCAATATTGAACATTCCTAGAATAAAATTCTTATGGGCCTCCTCAAGACCCATCCCATCCTCTCAACTGCTACAATTTCCTTAACTCACATCACATGCTCTAGAATATGAAAATACATTTCCTTCGTGGCTTCCTAGTGCTCAATTGCTCATGGCTTCTCTCCTACTTGCAACAATCCTTTTGAGCTTTCCACAATCGCTTCCTCTTTTGTACCTATAGGTCATGGTGTAGACTGCCTCACGTTTGATGATTTATCCACATACTCAAGATCACTAGCTCTAATACCACTAGTGAAAGGTAGACTCACCCTTCTCAAACCACAAATGCAAATCACTTAAATGATTTGACTTAAATTTGAAATAACTTAGAAAAGAAAAATGGTTCAGTGATTAAATTTTGTAAACAATTTTTTAAATTCTTTATTCAATTTAACTTTCCTGCAAACATTAGAGTAGCTTCTCCAAAATGGAAATACAAAGATTGTAGCCTCTTGGACTGATAAATACACATTAAAAATTATATTCAAATATGATTTTAATAGAAAATAACAACAAATACAAAATATTGATTCAACTCCTTCAAATCACTCTCAATCTACAACCTTTACCTTGCAAACTTTGATCTACAAATTGTATCCATCTTCAACAATGGATTCCATGATCCATTTTTCTGTCACAAAAACCCTCAAATTTCATAGCCAAATCTAGAAAACCCTTGGTTTCTCACATTCAATAATAGCTAAAATTCACCTTTAAACAATGAAATCAAAGCTTGAAGGTCCAAATATATTTTTTATGGAAGAACAACTCAAGACTCCCAAAAATTAGTGTGGAAATAGCAGCCCCATAAAAAAAATTCATGTAGCTTTGAAACTACATACAAAATTCATGGCAGACCCTCTTTTGAAGATTATTTTGAACCATCAAATGTAATCATTTTCTATTGAAAACTTGGAAAATGAAATCCCCCACATTCATCTTCAGGAAAGTGAATAGATCATGATTTTTCTCCCAACAATACCCCTCTGATTTCATAGCAAAAAATAATGATTTATTAAATAAATTAGCTTAATTATTGTGCAAATTAATAATTATTAAAATATGAATAATAACACAATAAAAATGGTCATATAATGATTTATTAGTTATATCCCCCATTCATGGGGAAGGCTGGGATAATCCACCTTCGAATTCAAGGTAAGGCATAGCATGTATGCCTTGTTTCATTGGATGGTGCAAGCTCAACTTAAATGGTGCATCTAGCCTGGATAATCCTTAAATATTTACATAGTAATTTGTATATTGAGATATCATGATGGTTATCTGGTTGGAGTGGCCTTGAAATTGTTGGGGCATGGAATGAACAATGAAGCCAAGGCTCATGAAAATTTTCTAGGTCTACAAGAATTTGTTCATCTTAGGAAAAGAAGGGTGTAAGTCAATGAAGATTGTATGGTTATTATCAATGCCATAAGGATTGGGGATCATAACATTAGAAGATTAATATCTTGAATTAGATTTGTTTTTTGGTAGAAAAATTATATGAATTCATAATTAAACACATTTATAGGGAGATTAGCTCTTGGCACATAAACTCTTTTGCCAACTATTCCATAGACTGTGGAATAGGGTGTATTATAGGGGATAACTTACATTATTGGAAGAGAAGAATTCCCAATATCTTCAATGATGGTACCATATCATCAAGAGAGTGGACTTCACAAAGTAATGGCAAGGAAAGTTGTCCAATCATGCATAATTAAGAAAGAATGTTCCTTCATAGCTGGAGTATTGAAAAATAGAGGATCATGGGAAGATATGGTACCTATTTGATTAAATACATTACCTCTTCCCCATTCTCATTGTATTTTCTTGAAATATATCAATAATAACATTATTAAGTTGAATTTCTAAGAAGAGGAAAATTACCTTTTTAGGGGAAATAATTGTTTTTCATTTGAAAATATCTTCAAAAGTGAGTGTGGTAATAATGATTCACATGGTTAGGATGATGTTGGGGAATTTGTTATTCTCAACTACTCATAGGTATCATATTAATATAAACATTTCTTCCATGTTTGTAGTTTTTTTCTTGGAAGGAGGTGAAATGAAAGATGTGATTAGTTATGTATTTGAGTCTTTTATAAAGCCAAAATGGTGTAGGGGACTTGATTTTTTTGGATGATCTGTCATCACTAGTGTGAGCTTTCATCCCAATGTGGGTCAATGGCTAGGGTTTAACTCTACTCCAACAATACAATGGATCTCATTTTTTATTGTTGTTGTAGGTCACAATTACAATATCCATAAACATTAAGCAAAGTGTGGAATCACATTCCTCAAGTTTTTCATGGAAACTACTCCATCTGTAAGTATCAATTGGGATTTTGTGGTGGAAGAGGATTCAAGTAAACAATGAAGAGAATAATGCCCTTGTGCAACAAGGATAATTACAGGTTTGTAATAGTTCATACTCTAATGTAGGCTCATACAGTAGTAATACTTTATAAAAAATATATTTTAGCATAATAGATTTAGTAGTATTCCCTTGGTGCATTTGAAACTTATCATCCCACTAGAAATTTTGTATGTTGACCTTCTATAAAAGAACAACATTAATTTTGTATATTTTCTTGTTTTTATCATATAGATATGATCCTCAAGACCATGTTTATGTGATAAAAAGAAATAAAATAATTGATTAGTTATATTTAATTTTTTCTCAAATTATTAAATATAAACATAATCTTTACCAATTACAAAATATATAACATATTGTTTATTTCTTCTCATTATCTTTATTGATCATTAGGAAAAAATAATGAGAAATTTACCAACCATTTATATGATTATGAATTCTATAAACTCTTTAATATTAATAAAAAAAATGCGATACTCCCACAATAAAACAATATTTGCAGAAAAATATTTTTTATAATCATAAGTTTGAGTATTTGAATTTTTATAAAGGTAAATATTAAAGTTTTCATATGATATTATTGTTTTTATTTTATGTAAAATAAATAGTCTATTTAAAAAGTTTTTAGTGTATTTTATAGTTTTAAGTAAGAAATTATTTTTTAATAAAAAATTAATGTTAAGAGTTTATATATTCAAAAAGATTTGATGTTTGAAAGATCATTTAAAATTACATTCAGATTTTTACTTTAGATAATGAAATCATTTTTTTAAAAAATTGGAAGGGTTTAAGGGATTGAGCTTAATTGGTTAAAGCATCGAATTTTCAGTGTGGAGGTCCAAGTTTGAATCTCAAGGAGACATCTAAGATGGAATTCTGAGTTGTGACTCTTGGTCTTCCATAATTGACCTCAAATGTGAAAGTGGTTTCGAAATAAGAGAATTTCTAAATTGTGACTCTTGATCTTTCATTAATTATTAAAAAAAATAACAGCTGAGTATCAGAAAAGGGATTCCTTCAAGAATTTCTTGTGCATGATAGGCAATGAACATATACATAAAACCAGATAAATATGTCATTTTTTAATATCCACAATATGATGTTGGACTTACAATTAAACATTGTCAATAGTTTGAATACCAGCTGATCATCAGGAGGATCATTTTTAGACTTTCCTGTGCATGACATGTCTTCATAGCAGACCAGTCTCTCTTTGAAAGGAAACCGGGAGAGAATAAAACTCTATTGCTACATGAACGTTCAGATCTAGACTGAATGTTCACAATGCTCATATACAGATCAAGGGAAATAAAAAGCAATAAAATTCAATTTACAGATCAATAAGCAATATCAACATAAAACATATAATCATTTATTTGTATTTTCCAATACACGTAACATACTATAAGATTCTGATCCATGTTATTTAGAGTTCTGTAAATCACCCATTTCTTTCTTTTGGAGAAAGTCAGTAAGGTGTATCATGGACTAGATTGTTCTATGTGGCAATATTCACCACAACATAATAACTATTTCTTTTATGTAAGCATGGTGTTTATATATTACCATGCCTATATATCGGACCAACTTGGCTCAATTCCCCACGATGTAATCTGATCTTTTAAATGTGATATGAAGCATGTCATGAAGTCATAAAACCTTCAATCCTTCTTCAAAACAATAGACCAACAAAAGTGGCTCAAAATCTTCAGACAGAGAGTTGATTATGACTAGCATAAAGTTCTCTTTCATAACTAAATCATATACAACTTCTAGGGTGTAATACGAGAACAACTTCTTATAGAAAATTTTCCATATTCCTGCATCTGTACCTTTGGTATATTAGGTCAAGATTGCAAACTAATATAGCAGAATTTCAGTTATTCTTCCATGAATATAGATATCTATGATAAAGATAAGAGAACATTTGTATAAGTAACTGCTGAAAATGTTCATATATAAGTAGCTAATATTTCCACAGGACCTGCACCCATGCTGGAATGATGCTTCCTTGTGATGAGTAGACCACCCTGGATAACTGAGCTTGAGCTTGTGTTCGTAAATCAGACTCCAACATTCTCTTGGGTGAACTTGTAATCAAAGCAAGGATTATGAGTAGCATGATTTGCATCACAAGAAAATCATGAGTGCTTTCTCCCATGGCTGAATAGCAAGCAGCGCTTGCAGAGGCTTCAACTGGAACGAGAGATGCAAAGAAAAACAACCCAGCTGATTACACATGAGATCACAATGGAAGCAAAACTAGAAACTGATGTGGATCATTTGAAAAGGGATGATCATGGCTTTTGAAGATTGCAACTGAATTGTTTTTCTTGGCCGACACATCAGGACTTTGGTGGTGTTTTGTTTAATGATGAACATGAGCTGTACTGCTGTTCCCCATAGCTCAGGGCGGGCATGAGGATGATCATAATGAATGGATGTCAGAAGTGGTGGAGATAATTGAGATTAAGGAGATAGTGGAAGACAAGGCCTGTTAATGTTAGGGTTTTGCAATTTTCTTTATTTTTTTAATGCCAAATTTTGTATAAGGTGGTAGATTTACTAGGTAAGGCTTCCAATATTTTTATTTTTTGTTATGGGTGTCATTGTTATTGAGGTCAGCTTGAAACTGCAGTCCTTTGCCCCGCGTGGGTTTGCTTGCAATGCACACTTAAGAGTGCAGCAATCTTGAAAACACCCCCGCTTCCACTTTTGTGGGGAATAGTAAATTGGCTTGCTAGGGCTGCAGAACAAATTACTAAACAAACTGAAAAAGTAAAAATACAAACACGGTTCACATGTTGATCCCACATCAGCATACATATACACAAGGACATGTAGATGTGGGCAATGATCTATCTAGATAGATATCCCAATTAAGCAGATAACTGGAGTTTGAGTGGTGTCATGACAGAAATAAAAAAGATAGATTGATGGGCATCTCTATTTTGTATTTCTAAGTCTTAAAGTTTTGGTAGTTATGAAGGTTACAAATATCAACCTTTTATTATTGATTTGCATCTTTATGATCAAAGACATTAGATTTCCACAGTCCATAATTATAATATCCCAACTAAGTAGATAACTGGCGTTTGAGTGGTGTCATGACGAAAACCAAAAGTTTTGAATGATGGGACATTTGTATTTTGTACTTCTAAGCCTTAAAGTTTTGGTAGTTATGAAGGTCACAAATATCAACCTTTCATTATTGATTTGCATATTTATGATCAAAGACATTAAATTTCCACAGTCCATAATTATGATAGTATATTCTTAGGAATTAAACTGCATTATGTTAAAAAAATTAACACAATTTAATCCAGAAAAACATACTATCATCTCCATGACCACCGTGTTTACTGATTAATCTTACCATCTCTTATTAGAAAATCAAGTTTTGAATTTAATCTGGATTAAATGCCCATCAGATAAACTGACAATATAGCGACTGCCCAAAGACCCACATGCAAATATTTTCAATGCCAAAATGTTGGCTATATTAAAGAAATAATAAATATGTACCTAACGTGCAGTTTCCTAGGGAAGCATGAGATCGTATTCATTGCAGAATTTGAATACTTAATAGTTATTCCATCCTTAAATGGACCAAGCCGGACAGGCCTTGATGAATCCCAAAAATTTAATAACAAAGCATTAAATTCAGTGGCAGGCTGACTGATCAGTTCACCATACTTGTCCTTCATCCCTACAATAAAGCGCAACTTTGGCAGCACTGCTAACAACTTTTCAGCGTGGAAAATCCACACAACAAAAGTGGAAGGAAATGATTACATGTACGTCTGTTCAGGAGTAGATGTTCCTTGCTCTCGGGCATTCCTGGAAGATATTCAATGCCAATTGTCCCAAACTTAAGGGACAAAACAATGGGATCAGTACTCTTTCGGGTTCTCTTAAATGCTTTGTCGATTCTTTAACTTCTCTTCAATAGCTACCGTCTTCTCCTAGAGCATTGGAGTCTAGCATTCTTGTCATTAAACTTAACATATAGGCAAGTTACCTACTACCGACCTGTAGAAAAAGCTAAACAATTTAATGCAGACTACTTAAAAACTTCATGCATAAGGAAAATGCTAATAACAGTAGAATGTTTTGGTCTGTTTTGATTAGGGCTTACAATGTAATAACTAGTTTGTGAATTCAGTTTATGATATTATTAAAAAAATTTATGAGTAGTTGTCTATATTATTAAAAAAAAAAATATTACACATTATTAAAAAACTAAAAAGTGAATGGAAGAAGTCACATTCTAAAGTTCAAATGGGACAACAGTCTGGAAAGTATAAATCAACCAAACAAAATATTGTGATTGCCACTAGATGAAGGAGGGGGATCACAATCATCTAACTTGCCCCATACATCAATGGGGTCTAGGATGACATTTAGGGAGGGTAAGGAGGAGTCTAGGGTAGAGGTTCCCACCCTTCATCACGAGTTTCCTCATTAAGATCAAAGATTTTAGTGTCACCTTCAATTTGAGTATTGCGAATAGGAGAAATGACAAGAGTTAGCCTAGAAAATTTATCACAATTCAACCAATCCACAAGATTATGACCAAGGGTTGGAGGAGAAGTAGAGTGGTGGTGAGAAGGCTAAGGCCATCCTTGTTGAGCATTGTTTCTTCTTCTAGGTGGCTAAGAGGCCTAAGAATGGGCATCATGGTCTTGATGAGTAGAGTGGAGGCCACCCCAAGGACACTTATAAGGTACAAACTAGCTTCAATTGGAGACAGTAGTCAGGGGAACTTTTTCCATAGTGCAAGTGGCATTTCCCTAGTGGTAAAGAAGCACTTGTAGATGTGCGACCTTAAGGGAAAACTTGTAGGCTCACACCTATATTTGTGGAAGAACATTGAAGCAAATCATAACTTTAAAATGAAGTGAGAAACTAGAATCAATTGTATTGCCAAAATATCAAGTAGAATTTATATCCTTCTAAATGCTAAAAAGAATTTACTCCCTAAAAGCATGTGAATTTTGAGAGGATTTGGAATGGATCCAAGGCCAATCCCCTAATAAAACCATATGCCATGAAAAAGGCTCAGGTTGAAAATAATTTAAGAAATCATGTATCCAAGTCTAGGTTGCTTGAGCCCTAGGACAAAACTAAAAGAATCTCTTAAGCATCTCCTAGTGATAATAAAAAAGGTGTCTAGGATTCTTAATTCCATGATGGATAAATCTAAAACTAGCATGAAGGCCTTGAAATAAAAGACACCCGAAAATGTGAAAGCTTGGGTGGAATAATGGTTGGCTAGATAGTGGTGAATCGGTAATGCCAAATACTCAAATGAGATTGAAGTAAGCATCTCTGGTTCAAAGTAGGGACCATAGGAAAATGAGGCAAAAGACAAAATACCCCTTGTGAGCCTTGTAATTATGGAATGGTGTGTTAGGATACCATTTCCAATCTTTCCACCATGATCTTAAATCGAAAACCCCAATCTTATGGATAATATTTGGTGATGTAATAGCAATAATATCCTAGTACATTTCTTGGTCTCGAGTGCACAAATAAAACTTATCTTTGGATTTAGGCCATGAGATAAAGTTCCTTGTAGTTCTGAAAAAAAGAGAGGAAGAGTCTTGATTTCTTTCTTGAAAAATTGTAAGGCATGAATCCAAGTAATTTGAACAAGAGGATGATCTTGACAAGTAAGAACTAGGGATGACAAGAGAGAATAATACTAATTAATGGAAAGATCATTATGGAATATAGTTCCATTCAAACGAGGTCAAGGCTTCATGGCTTCCCAGGCTTTTCAAATGCTTTTGATAAAAAAAAATACTAAATTTAAATAGGATCCTTCATAATTAGAAGGGTATGAAGTTAAATCCCCTTGTATGCATGTTTCCCAAGAGGAAAAATTGAGGAATTGTAATGTTGCATAAGGACTTTCCAAGCCCCATTACCATCAAGGGCTCTAATGGTCCTTTTGGCGCAAAGAGTCACACCTTGGCACTTAATAGAAAGTAGGTTCTCCCATGAAACCTAATGAAACTATATGTTTAGTTTAGTGACATTATTATATATTTGTTTAGGTTTTTTTTTTAGTGTTGTATGTGTGAGAAACTATATAATAATCAATTTTTTATGACACATCTTGATTAATAATATTGTTTTGAGTAAGTTTTCTTGCAAAATTTAGAATGTGACCAGGAGGTTTAGGTTGGTTTGAAGGACCTCCAAGAATGAGATTTAGTTTATGGTTGAGGATTATGAGAAGAAGGATAAATAATTAGTTATATTTTTACAATTTCAATTAAGCTGATTATTTTTTGACAATCCTCTATCATTGGGGGATCCATCATGAGCCTGTAATTCTCATTTATGCTATACATGGTGCATTACTATAATTTGAAGGAGAAATGGGTAAAGTGGTGTTAAGAAGGGTATCAATGAATGCATCATCTTACGCCAAGATAACCTCACAAGTAGGGGAGATGTTGGGTCGACAAGGAAAAACACGAGTTCATGATTACTTGAGGAATGGAGATTAGGTAAAGTGGTTTTAAGAAAATAAATACTTTTTTATGAAAAGACAAGAGGGTATGTGTAGGCTCATGATGGGCCATAAAGTGGCAATGGGGAAAAAATTACATTTTTCATCGACCCAAAAACGTGAAAATGTTGAGTTGACTTTTTTGTGGCTTGGGTGTTAGTACACACCTCCAAAGCAATGCCCAAACCAAGATCTCCATATCGGATATCCGATTTGAAGCAAACATATATATATATATATATATATATAAAATTCAGGTCTGTTAAAATCATTTCACATTCACAAACAGGCCGCATGCTCATAGTGAGGAGGTTCTCTACATATCAGATATCTGATTTATCTGATATCTATTTTGAAAAGGTTAGATTTTATATTTTTCTTTTGCTTTGATCGAATTTTGAATTAGATTTGTATAATTTCATTTAGTTTTTTATGGATTTTTTTTTCAAAATAGGGGTTTTGATTGAATTTTTATGAAAAAATTGAGTTTAGAATGGATTTTGATTTAAAAATAGTGTTGTTTATGTATTTGTATTAAAAATTAGAGAATTTTATAGATTTTTGTTAAAAAGTAGGGTTTTTTTTGGTTTTTTTTTTTAAAACTAAGGTATTTTTACAATATTTTCATTATACTATCTAATTTTAGTTAGATTAATTAGTTTTTAACTTTAATCAAGCATTATGGATGCTGAGAATGAAAATGTACAAATTCCAAATGATCCACCAGCTAAGAATGAAAATGCACAAATACCAAATGCTTCACCACCTCTGCAGCTACCAATTGAAGAATTAATTGGTGAAAAATTACAGCAATTAAAGGGCATTTCTGAAGTTTATAAGAGAATCCCTCAATTATTCAAGATGTCAAACACATTGAAGGATATAATTAAAAATATAGAAACCCTTTCCACCCAACATAATGCCTTTCATTCGTGGCAAGAAGACATGAGGGAATATTATGCATGTGGATTATCTTATGATGATGTGAAAGATCTCAGAATAATCAAAGCCCAAATAGCCTCTTTATTTGTTAACCCCCACATTGGTTTTCCAGTTAATGTTAATAAACCAAAACTTTCTATAAAATGGTGCATTCATAGGGACATTGTAGATAACTTTTGGGATCGTTGGTGTATGGTTTTGATAAACCATCGAACAACAATTGTGATATACCATTTTACTTTATTAAAAAATTATATGTTGAGTTTGTGTTAGGGCATCATGTCAATTACTTTGACATTAAACCCTTCCAAGGCATTGGTGGAGGTATGCCCCAGGATAGACCAAGGGTAGTTAGAGTAGTCCCACGCCCATATGTTCCCCATCCTCCCCTTCCTCTGCCACCTCCAGTATATCATCCAAATATTATGTAGGATGCAGGTACACAAACTATCCAGACTATTCACTCTTTGAGTGGCCTTTTGGTTTCACATGCTTCTACAGTAGCTCAGCCACATTCTGGTGATGTTAGTGATGGTTCGAGTGCTGCTATGTCATCCTCGTCAGGTCCACATATTTGTGTGCCACATACTTGCTCCATGTGTCACCAAATATGCTTGGGTCCTCTTGTATAGCCCGCCAAGCATCCCTTGGACACTTCTGATTATGACCTCCATAATGTGGACATTATAGATCATACTCAAGGGAGTGGAGCATACCCTACAGAGTCCTCTCCTACTAGAGAGGGGGACATTGGAATAGTGACACAGGTAAGATTTAAGTTGTAAATTCATAACTTGCATTTGTTTTTAAATGAATATCAATAAGAGATAGTATAATGTACTAATATTTATTTACATGGTCTATTTAACAATTGATGTCTGAGGAGGAGCTCGTACAGGTGACTGATAGCACCCTTAGGGCCATTTCATTTGGCCTTGACATGTACATAGTATATATTTTCGCACTCACTCATTTACATTTTTTTATTATATACTTGCTTGTCATTTGAATTGTCATAAATTGAATTATATAATAACTTATATGTTTATCTTATTTTCCTCTAGTAGGAAATTCCTAGTACGAGTGAGGTGTAGCCTTGTCCAGATTATGGAAGTGCAATGTTAGATAAGGGGAAAGTAATTGAACTCAAATTCGATTGAATTAAGAATTTTAAGATCTTATATTGATTATACATACATCAATATAAATTGGTAGTTTCATATGTACTTGTCATTTTTATGTACATGCAGTTATGAGCTATACATCATTGTTGACAAGTGCCACAATGCTTGAAGGAGTATGTATTGGAACACTTGAAGGAGTAGGTGTTGAAACACCTCAAGGAGGAGGTGTCGAAACACCTAAAGGAGATAAAGAAAAAGATTAGCCTAAAAAGGTATGTGTTTATTTTATTTTGTGTTTGATATAATTTATATGTTCCTATTACCAACAATTGTATGCTAACTTGGATCAATTTTATGTTTTTGTTCACATATATAGATTGACATTACAAAAGTTGGTTTGGTTGGTTCTTTGAGAGGGGCATATTCTAGGACTCCTAACCCTTTGAAGAGACGGATATTTTAGGTAATCAAGATTACAATTTTAGAGTTCAATTATAATTCAATGTATATTGATTTTGATGTTAATTATTCAATTTTAAATTATATAGTATAACTAATCTCAATTGTGGTTTGAATTTTTCTTTTGCAGCTACCTTTAGAGCCAACAAGTGTTGCAAAGAGGCTCCATTTTTATGATCCACCAGTAGTTTAGGATGAGAGACATTTTGGCATGTAAATTTTGAATAGACATCGAGATGGCATATGCCACATTTTGTAAAACTTTGTTTGAGTTGGCGTTGATGCCATTTTTGTATATGGAGATACACTCAAGATTATTGGATAATTTGATATATAGAAGTTGACAATCAAAATTTAATTTCTTCCTCATGTGCATGATTAAACTCTTTGAAAATTTAATCAAGTGAGCAATGGTTAAATATCAATGTACAAGAGCATAAAAAAGAATGGTTGTATTATGTAGTTTATATTCATATCACTGATTACATTGCATTGCACATCTTTCAAACTCAAAGCATTATTTCACATTGCATAACTAACAACTAGATGCTGATAGATGAAAAAATTTCAATTAAAATATAGTTTTTACAAAGTCAACCTAAGAAATTATGCAATTACTTCACATTACATAACTAATAACTAGGAGCAATTGTCAATTGCATTTGCTTGTCATGGAATTTTATGAGACCACATTTCTTTAAGGCATTTTTTCAAACAATTCACTGCCTTGTCTATGCCACCACATTTTTCATACATGTGTACCAAATCTTTTTATCAAACAATTCACTGGCTTGTTGTTATGGCTAAAAGCCTAAAACAAGTGCTTTCAAACAAGCTATGGATTGATGTAGAGTGGGGGTGAAAACATATGTGAAAACTACCCTTGACTCCTTTGGACCAAATTTGAGAACCAATAACATACCCCTGTCCTAGGCTAGTGAATTAGCCCTCTTTCACAAAGTGAGTGCCCTTTAAACACTTGATCTTCACAAGAACACCCCAAAAAATCTTGAGTTGTGTCATAAAACAACAAATTCTAAGATTTTTCTACACCTACAGGTCCTTTAGCAGGATGTCCCATGAAACCATCTGTTTACCATGCAAATGCATAGGGTTTATTGAAAGTCCCACTTGCACAACTCCCCTGACCATGCCTCTGACTCATACACCTCTATTATGACCCCAATATGCTTAAATGTTAAAGAGATTCCCCCCTCTCATTGATTTTAACAAACCCTAGGCTAAAAGCTTCATTTTCATGCAATTTAAGCAATGATTTGCTTAGGACAACAACTCCAAGATTCACAAATCATTTCCCCTTTCTTAAATGGACCTGCACACATTCAAATCATATTGTACACATCCTCTCCACCGAGCCACATGAAAGGTACAGTAGGTGGAGGGCTTCAATAATTCATAATTTACTCAAAAATGCAAAATCTGGGTTCACTACTCGCCTTGAGAAAACTTGGCACAAAACTCACAAAAAATAAAAAGAAAGCACTCAAACCAACTTTAAAGGGGTCTCAGGCCTGTTGCCCCCAAAATGATCTTATTGATTCTTCACAAAATTACATTCATTAATCCCTAAAATGACTTCCTCAACCTTTTTTAAGACTCTCCCCCACACAAAACAACTGACCAACTCCCAATAACTGACTTACAAACTAAGTTACCTGTTCGGGTTCGGGGGTTTGCTTCGCCAATTAGGCTAAATTTTTTTTGGGGGTGGTTCAGTTTGTTTTGGGTTCGTTAGTAAAAAAATAAAAATAAAAAATATATATATATGCAGCATAAAAGCATGAAATAGGATTATAATATCACATAACATCATATAAACAACAAAACCACCATAAACTTGAATGTCATTTAAAACATGCATGATAAATATTCATCATTGAAACTTGAATTGTGGTTGCTTGATATACAGAGTCTATTGATGCCAAGGTTCAATTTGTATGATTTTGAAAAAAAAAGCCAATTGAGTAGAGTTATTAGCATTCTTTAGAAATCATAAGAATTTATTTAGTACATTAGCCATTTTGATGTCTTCTTGCAATCTCAAACACTAAATCTATGAAGAAGTTAACTCTGCTTCCCACTAGTTTCCATTAAAAAGAAAGCAACAAGCTATGGTCTCATGGATTTTTTCACATGAAAATCATAGTTGGAGGGTGAAAAACTACTTGTAACTACATAAATAAATCTTGTTCTACAACTCGTATGACCTAACCGGCTGTTCCATCACGTACGAATGGTTACGTTTAGGTTAGGTATGGTCCCCTTTTGCACCCAAATCGACCGAAACAATTCGAGCTACGTTCAATCAGCAGAATCCCTTAAGAGTCCAAAGTGCAAAAGGGCAGCAATCTTTGATGGAATATTTCTTGAAAACTGTGATGCCTACAAACTTTTGGTTTGAGGCTATGGGATCGTGTTGGGCCCCTCTACAATAACCTCTCTTGGTTTTTTCTATCTCGGAGGCATTTTTCCATGGTGGAAAGTTTTCAGCTGAGGGAAAAGTTGTTAGATGCAAGCAGTGTAAAGTTGCAAAGTGGTGCAAATTTCATTCAGCAACTCGTACGACCAAACAAACTATTTCAACACGTCCGAATGGGTTCATTTACACTAGGGATGGTCCTCTTTTGCACCCAAATACACTGAATCACTCCGAGCTACATTGGATCAATGATTTCCCTTAAGAGTCTAAAGTGCTAAAAGACAACATTCTTTGAAGGGCTATTTCTTAAAAACTATGACATTTATAGAATCTTTGTTTGAGGCTATGGGATCGTGTTTGGCCCATCTACAAGAACCTCTCTTAGTTTTTGCTATCTCGGAGGCATTTTCTGTTGGTGGCAAGTTTTCAACTGAGGGAAAAGTTGTCAGATGCAAGCAGTGTAAAGTTGCAAAGTGGTGCAACTTTCATTTAGCAACTCGTATGGCCAAACAAATTATTCCAAGACATCCAGATGGGTACATTTATGTTGGAGATGGTCGTCTTTTGCAACCAAATATGCCGAATCACTCCGAGCTACATGGGACGGATGATTTCCCTTAAGAGTCCAAAGTGCTAAAAGACAACAATTTTTGAAGGGCTATTTATTGAAAACTGTGACGTTTACAAACTCTTCGTTTGTGGATATGGGATCATGTTTTTCCCATCTACAATAACCTCTCTCAGTTTTTTCTATCTCGAAGGCGTTTTCCTGTGGTGGCAAGTTTTCAGCTAAGGGAAAAGTTGTCAGATGCAAGTAGTGTAAAGTTGCAAAGTGGTGCAACTTGCATTTAGCAACTCATACGAACAAACAGACTGTTCCAATACGTCCGGATGGGTACGTTTACGCTATGGATGGTCCTCTTTTGCAACCAAATATGTTGAATCACTTCAAGCTACATTAGACCGATGATTTCCCTTAAGAGTCCAAAGTGCTAAAAGGTAGCAATCTTTGAAAGGCTATTTCTCAAAAAATGTGATGTTTACAGACTCTCTATTTGAGGCTATGGGATTATGTTTGGCCCATGTACAATAACCTCTCTCAATTTTTGCTAACTCAGAGGCATTTTCCTGTGGTGGCAAGTTTTCAATTGAGGGAAAAGTTGTCAAATGCAAGTAGTGTAAAGTTGCAAAGTGGTGCAACTTTCATTTAGCAACTTGTACGACCAAACAGACTGTTCCAACACATCTGGATGGGTACGTTTATTGTAATGATTTTCCTCTTTTGCAACCAAATAAGCCAAATCACTCTAAGCTACATTGGATTGGCGATTTCCCTTAAGTGTCCAAAGTGCTAAAAGGCAACAATCTTTGAAGGGCTATTTATCAGAAACCATAACATTTACAGACTCTCCATTTGAGGCTATGGGATCATGCTTGGCCCATCTACAAACACCTCTCTCTCAGTTTTTGCTATCTCAGAGGCATTTTCCCATGGTGACAAGTTTTCAGTTGAGGGAAAAGTTGTTGGATGCAAGCAATGTAAAGTTGCAAAGTGGTGCAACTTTCATTCAACAACTCGTACGACCAAAAAGACTGTTCCAACACGTCCGGATGGGTACGTCTACACTAAGGATGGGTACGTCTACACTAAGGATGGCCCTCTTTTGCATCCAAATATGCCAAATATGTAGATACAAGGGCACAATCACAAACTCTTTGCAACCTGCCTATTTGAGGCATCTAACAAGATTATTCTGACATCTTTGGACAGTTCAAAACTCCCTTAAAACTTGACAAGCAACTAAATACACATTTCCCTCTTTAACCCCCTTAAACCCTTGTAATAGTGAGAAACTAGTTTTTGTCCAATTACTCCACAATTTTACAAAACACGAGACCAACACATGACTGATTCAAACACCCATATCCAAGTTACACAACATATATGAGAAACAACATAGACTCCTTTGGAACAACATTGACTTCCTATACATTCACCCTTGAAAAGGCTACTCAATTAGCCTAAAAATGCAAAGCAACATACCTTCAAACACCACAAAGACCCATGAAACCTTAGGGAAGCAAAAAAAATTCCAAGAAAACAAAGATTCTGCAATTGGATTCCATTTGTACAAACCTGTAACCATCAAATCATAAAACCCTTATTTTTAGTGTAATTCTTGAGGGTTTATTGGATGTAGCACTTCCACAACCTTTCAGACTCTGCCACCACCTTAGAAACCTTTATTTAGGCCCTAATATGCTTATAAAACAAAGAAAATTCTGGTATCTCAGAGATTTTTGCAAACCCAAGGGTAAAAACTCTATTTTCAAGTGAAAAAAACCACCATTTTTATACCTTTAACTCTTCATTTTATTTAAAAAACCAGTTCTCCATGCCTTCCACTCTTGAAATATCATTTCATAATCCCTACCAACTCATCCTACCAAGTCACATTGGCACACAGTAGGTGGGATGAGATTCAAGCCATTAAAATTGCAAAACTCTTATTCCCCTGTTTAGGAACCCGTCTAGAGAAAGTCTGAGTTTTGAGGCACAAAATGAATAAAGAAACCCTCTATTTAGAAGTCAGAATAAATTCAAGACATGTAATAACTTTTATACATAAATTTTTGATACAAAAATGCTTGAATGGCTTGTGCACAGGCAAAAAACACAAGAAAAACAGTAAAATCTGAATTAAGCAATTGAAACTTTATTGATTCAAAGAAAAGAACTCCTTCAACCAAACCTATCTTGAGACCTTGAAGGCCTTAAGTACATTCCTATGCCTTGTAATCCAACTCCCAATGCCTTTAACCACCAATCTTAACTTACTTTTGAAACCTTAATGACTGTTGAAGGCCAAAATTAAACATTTTTCACATTAATATGACTCATAATGAAATGTTGCACTTTTCCACTTCTAACTTTACTAAGAACTCACTTAATGACTTGAAATAACATCATTACATGTTAAAAACACTATTATTTCTTGTCCCTAAACAAATTTACTAATTTTTCCTTCAAAGGCTACAAAGCAACAACTACCTAGGACAAGTTGGGATCTCCATTTTTTTTTACCCTAAAACCTAAAAAATACTCCTAATACATGACCATTGATCCTATTAGATCTCATTAAAGACAAAAACTCAAAATATTAACACTTTACTCATTGAAATGATCCACAATGATATTGTGGTGTAGGTGGTCCTGCACCAAAAATGGTGGTTACAACTTGCTAATGTCAATGAAACGTGGGGGCAGAAAGATTTAAGGTTGGATCAAGCTTGTGTAGGTCCTAATAGACATGTTTGATAAATTTATAGGGTGTGGAAAGGTTGGAAACATTGATTTTCTTAAAAACCTCATGAAAGTTGCTAAAAATGAAGTTGCACCCAAGTTGGATTTGAGGAGCAAAAGTGGCAAGCCACTATAATTTATTATATATAAAGAGGAGATATTACAAAACCTGGTTCAAATGAGCATACTAACAGGAAAGAACTAGGAAGAAAACCTTTGGTTGTAGCTCGATTAAGTACAAAAAGTTATTACAGAATTGTCCCAATTACAGTAACAAAGCATACACCTGTATGACTAATTCAACCTATGAGTTTCCAAAATAGAGACCCCTTTACATTTTAAGCATACCCTTTATACAATGCCAGAAATTTGACCCATACTTCAATAAACATCACTGGGTATAGATTATGCCCATACACAATTATGACCTTTTTACATTGTTTCCAGTTTGAGAATTCAAATTTTACAAAATTTTCCTATTGGAGGCATTCAGGGCACAGTCTTCCACAATAGTAGTATGTTCACGTTTGGAATGACAAGCACCTGTACAAACCATCAAGGTAGCTTAGAATAACCAATCTATATTATTCTAAATGACACAAAATATGATGAGATGGTAATGCAAACTATAAAAGACGCTTAAAATAACCAATCTATATTGTTGTAAATCATTAGCATACCTCTCTGAAATGCTCGAGGAGCTAGCTATTGTTGCAGCCCGGAGTCCATGATCAATCATGCGGGGAATATCACAAAAGTGGGAAAATGAGAAATCTATATTGTCACAATAGAAAAGATGCTTAGACTAACAAATCTATATTAATCTAAACAACTTGAATGATGATGAATTGGTGATGCAAACTATAAAAAATGCTTAGAATAACCAATCTATTTTATTCTAAATGACACAAAATATGATGAGATGGTAATGCAAACTATAAAAGACGCTTAAAATAACCAATCTATATTGTTGTAATATGTCGCATACCTCTCTGAAAGGATCATAGATGGCTATTGTTGCAGCAGGTCCATGATCAATCGTGCCAGGAATATTGCAAAAGTGGGAAAATGAGAAATCTATATTGTCACAATAGAAAAGATGATTAGACTAACCAATCTATATTAATCTAAACAACCTGAATGATGATGAGTTGGTGATGCAAACTATAAAGACACTTAGAGACCAATCTATATTGTTCTAATTTGTTGCATACCTCTCCGAAAGGATCAAAGCTGGCTATTGTTGTAGCAGGTCCATGATCAATCTTGCCAAAAATATCACAAAAGTGCATACAAAATATCACTATTAAAGACACCTGCATTGCAATAGTATATAAAATATCAATATTACATAAAGAACACTAATGAAATTAATTATAATGAACATAAGCATTGTACCTTCCATTCTTCAAAATTCTATTCAAGTGTGCCTGAAGGGTCATCTCTTTGCTTAAGAGTATCCAATATTACTTCATGATCAAAATTACTAAGTGTCCATAATTGTTTTGTCTTTGGTCTCGCATGATGCTTCAACAACTTAACATTT
>VDFB02137600.1:37620-61113 GCA_007258455.2 Sequoia sempervirens
CCGAGCAATGCCAACTTTTTGTACAATTGCTAAAGATGCAAAAGATGAGACCTTTGCTAGCCAAATTGAAGATTCATGTGAACAAGTAGACCGAAAAAAATTCTATTATTGTCAAAAATATTTGTAATGCTCTCAAGTCTATTAGAAAAAATAACAAGGAAAAGGATAAGAGAGCTGCTCGAAGAGTCATTACAACCGCCCCAGTAAGCCATCAATTGAAAAAGGCTCGCTTTATGAGACAAACTTGTATTGATTTTGACATAAATCATAAAACTTTGGATAGAGCACTCGCAAGAAGAGAAAGAATAGATGATCCTCTTCAAAATGATACATGGACTTTTTCCGGGAGGCTTCCACATGTTGATAAGAAGCTAACCGATATTGTAAAGCAGGTAATTCAACAATTTTGGCATGATAACTCTAGAGTATCACCCAATACAAAGGATGTTTTAAAGTTAAGAATTGGCAATCAAGACCATACACCACATCCTAAACATTTCTTGGAATCAAGCCAAACAATGTTGTCCAAAAAATTTATTAAAACACATCCAAATATGGAAATCTCGCAAAGGACTTTTGAGGGTTTGAAGCCATTTTTTTGTGTGCCTCTTAAGATTCGTAATACTTGTTGTTGTAAATACCATGTGGATTTTTCAATGTACCATGAGCTATTATGCTATATCCATTCTACTTTGCATACTAATGAAATGTTGTAGGAGTGTAGTGCAATGCATCTTCTGAAATCATCAAGGGACTTGCTAGATCTATTTTTATGTTCTAGAGATGATGGTTGCTTTTTCTATAGAAATGATTGTTTAAATGCAAAGTGCTCACAATGTGGTGGCTTGCCAAAGTTTGTTCAATGTTTTCATGAGAGTTTCGAACATGAATTTGGAAAGAAGTTTGTTGAGAAAAAGAGATATGAGATAGTCAAATATACTTTGCAAAGTGGAGGTGAAGGTTCAAGATGTGAGTTGGTTACAAAAGAATGCAGTGTTGCTAATATTATTTCAGATTTTAAGGACAATCTTTTCTACAAGTATGCAAGGCATAGTCATAGGTCTTAGTGGTTGGATCAACAATTTAGTATGTGTAAGGACTCTTTTCCAATTGGCACTATTATATCAGTGGTTGATCTTGTAGAAAACTACACATTGCAAGCACAAAACGAGGTACAATTTCAGTATTACAATTCTATTCAGATTGCTATTTTTGTCCACATAACATTTAGACATGCACCTGATAGTACAGAGGAGGATCGAAAGATAATCAGAGAGTATCATTTTTATATGAGTGATGATAGATCTCACTTGTCCGAGTATGTCCAACATTGTTTCGAGATTTTTTTTAAGTTCTTGCAGGAGCATGATATAGCACTGGTTGACATCTAATTTGGTTAGATAATTGCACAAGTCAATTAAAGAATGCTCATTTGTTTTATTGGTTAAGTAGAATGCATGTAGAGAGGGCTCTACCTCATATTTGGAGTATTTTGTAGTTGTACATGGGAAAGGGGAGCATGATGGAGCAGGTACATGCGTAAAGAGAGCTCTAGTTAAAGAGCAATTGAAGATTTTAGGAGCAAAATTCAGCGATGCACATTCTATTGTTGATTGGTGTAGTTCAACATTGTCACAGGGAGGGACGCCTGATTCAACAGTGCGTAGATTATTTTGGTTCATTGAGGAGGGTACAGTGGGAGACAAATTGGATTGTCATACAATCAAAGATTCTTCAAAGATGCATTCATTTCGAAGGTCAAATGCAAGCACATGGACCATTTGGACACTAGAGTTGGATTTTTTTTTTAGAGTTTTATTCAGTGCACGAGTGGGATCAATGGGAGTCAAGTGAGTGGGTGGGTACATGGGTACCACAATATCTAACTCCTTCATCTCAAACAATATCCATGACAAATGATACAATGGAAAGTTCAGTTGATTACAACCTGCTTTCAGATCTACTATAACCAGGACATGTTTTTGCAGTTGTTGCACCATAGGGGAATGAAGAGAGATCAAACTATTGGTTGGCTCAATGTGTGCGGGTAAATCATAAGCTAACACAACCAATGAAAGATGATGCTGGTTTCGTGTATCCTACAGGTTCAATTGAGGTTGTAGGAACTTAGCTGCGAACATACATGATTAGAAAGAATGGCATACCTGCATTTGAAGACTACGAGAAACAAAAAACCATTCTCATGTATTCGCACCTTGTTATAGCAACAAATGTTAAGTTGTTGAAGCATCATGCGAGACCAAAGACAAAACAATTATGGACACTTAGTAATTTTGATCATGAAGTAATATTGGATACTCTTAAGCAAAGAGATGACCCTTCAGGCACACTTGAATAGAATTTTGAAGAATGGAAGGTACAATGCTTATGTTCATTATAATTAATTTCATTAGTGTTCTTTATGTAATATTGATATTTTATATACTATTGCAATGCAGGTGTCTTTAATAGTGATATTTTGTATGCACTTTTGTGATATTTTTGGCAAGATTGATCATGGACCTGCTACAACAATAGCCAGCTTTGATCCTTTCGGAGAGGTATGCAACAAATTAGAACAATATAGATTGGTCTCTAAGTGTCTTTATAGTTTGCATCACCAACTCATCATCATTCAGGTTGTTTAGATTAATATAGATTGGTTAGTCTAATCATCTTTTCTATTGTGACAATATAGATTTCTCATTTTCCCACTTTTGCAATATTCCTGGCACGATTGATCATGGACCTGCTGCAACAATAGCCATCTATGATCCTTTCAGAGAGGTATGCGACATATTACAACAATATAGATTGGTTATTTTAAGCGTCTTTTATAGTTTGCATTACCATCTCATCATATTTTGTGTCATTTAGAATAAAATAGATTGGTTATTCTAAGCATTTTTTATAGTTTGCATCACCAATTCATCATCATTCAAGTTGTTTAGATTAATATAGATTTGTTAGTCTAAGCATCTTTTCTATTGTGACAATATAGATTTCTCATTTTCCCACTTTGTGATATTCCCCGCATGATTGATCATGGACCGCCGCATAATAGCTAGCTCGATACTTTAGAGGTATGCATGCATTACAACAATATAGATTGGTTATTTTAAGCCGCCTTTTATAGTTTGCATTACCATCTCATCATATTTTGTGTCATTTAGAATAATATAGATTGGTTATTCTAAGCTACCTTGATGGTTTGTACAGGTGCTTGTCATTCCAAACGTGAACATACTACTATTGTGGAAGACTGTGCCCTGAATGCCTCCAATAGGAAAATTTTGTAAAATTTGAATTCTCAAACTGGAAACAATGTAAAAAGGTCATAATTGTGTATGGGCATAATCTATACCCAGTGATGTTTATTGAAGTATGGGTCAAATTTCTGGCATTGTATAAAGGGTATGCTTAAAATGTAAAGGGGTCTCTATTTTGGAAACTCATAGGTTGAATTAGTCATACAGGTGTATGCTTTGTTACTGTAATTGGGACAATTCTGTAATAACTTTTTGTACTTAATCGAGCTACAACCAAAGGTTTTCTTCCTAGTTCTTTCCTGTTAGTATGCTCATTTGAACCAGGTTTTGTAATATCTCCTCTTTATATATAATAAATTATAGTGGCTTGCCACTTTTGCTCCTCAAATCCAACTTGGGTGCAACTTCATTTTTAGCAACTTTCATGAGGTTTTTAAGAAAATCAATGTTTCCAACCTTTCCACACCCTATAAATTTATCAAACATGTCTATTAGGACCTACACAAGCTTGATCCAACCTTAAATCTTTCTGCCCCCACGTTTCATTGACATTAGCAAGTTGTAACCACCATTTTTGGTGCAGGACCACCTACACCACAATATCATTGTGGATCATTTCAATGAGTAAAGTGTTAATATTTTGAGTTTTTGTCTTTAATGAGATCTAATAGGATCAATGGTCATGTATTAGGAGTATTTTTTAGGTTTTAGGGTAAAAAAAAATGGAGATCCCAACTTGTCCTAGGTAGTTGTTGCTTTGTAGCCTTTGAAGGAAAAATTAGTAAATTTGTTTAGGGACAAGAAATAATAGTGTTTTTAACATGTAATGATGTTATTTCAAGTCATTAAGTGAGTTCTTAGTAAAGTTAGAAGTGGAAAAGTGCAACATTTCATTATGAGTCATATTAATGTGAAAAATGTTTAATTTTGGCCTTCAACAGTCATTAAGGTTTCAAAAGTAAGTTAAGATTGGTGGTTAAAGGCATTGGGAGTTGGATTACAAGGCATAGGAATGTACTTAAGGCCTTCAAGGTCTCAAGATAGGTTTGGTTGAAGGAGTTCTTTTCTTTGAATCAATAAAGTTTCAATTGCTTAATTCAGATTTTACTGTTTTTCTTGTGTTTTTTGCCTGTGCACAAGCCATTCAAGCATTTTTGTATCAAAAATTTATGTATAAAAGTTATTACATGTCTTGAATTTATTCTGACTTCTAAATAGAGGGTTTCTTTATTCATTTTGTGCCTCAAAACTCAGACTTTCTCTAGACGGGTTCCTAAACAGGGGAATAAGAGTTTTGCAATTTTAATGGCTTGAATCTCATCCCACCTACTGTGTGCCAATGTGACTTGGTAGGATGAGTTGGTAGGGATTATGAAATGATATTTCAAGAGTGGAAGGCATGGAGAACTGGTTTTTTAAATAAAATGAAGAGTTAAAGGTATAAAAATGGTGGTTTTTTTCACTTGAAAATAGAGTTTTTACCCTTGGGTTTGCAAAAATCTCTGAGATACCAGAATTTTCTTTGTTTTATAAGCATATTAGGGCCTAAATAAAGGTTTCTAAGGTGGTGGCAGAGTCTGAAAGGTTGTGGAAGTGCTACATCCAATAAACCCTCAAGAATTACACTAAAAATAAGGGTTTTATGATTTGATGGTTACAGGTTTGTACAAATGGAATCCAATTGCAGAATCTTTGTTTTCTTGGAATTTTTTTTGCTTCCCTAAGGTTTCATGGGTCTTTGTGGTGTTTGAAGGTATGTTGCTTTGCATTTTTAGGCTAATTGAGTAGCCTTTTCAAGGGTGAATGTATAGGAAGTCAATGTTGTTCCAAAGGAGTCTATGTTGTTTCTCATATATGTTGTGTAACTTGGATATGGGTGTTTGAATCAGTCATGTGTTGGTCTCGTGTTTTGTAAAATTGTGGAGTAATTGGACAAAAACTAGTTTCTCACTATTACAAGGGTTTAAGGGGGTTAAAGAGGGAAATGTGTATTTAGTTGCTTGTCAAGTTTTAAGGGAGTTTTGAACTGTCCAAAGATGTCAGAATAATCTTGTTAGATGCCTCAAATAGGCAGGTTGCAAAGAGTTTGTGATTGTGCCCTTGTATCTACATATTTGGCATATTTGGATGCAAAAGAGGGCCATCCTTAGTGTAGACGTACCCATCCTTAGTGTAGACGTACCCATCCGGACGTGTTGGAACAGTCTTTTTGGTCGTACGAGTTGTTGAATGAAAGTTGCACCACTTTGCAACTTTACATTGCTTGCATCCAACAACTTTTCCCTCAACTGAAAACTTGTCACCATGGGAAAATGCCTCTGAGATAGCAAAAACTGAGAGAGAGGTGTTTGTAGATGGGCCAAGCATGATCCCATAGCCTCAAATGGAGAGTCTGTAAATGTTATGGTTTCTGATAAATAGCCCTTCAAAGATTGTTGCCTTTTAGCACTTTGGACACTTAAGGGAAATCGCCAATCCAATGTAGCTTAGAGTGATTTGGCTTATTTGGTTGCAAAAGAGGAAAATCATTACAATAAACGTACCCATCCAGATGTGTTGGAACAGTCTGTTTGGTCGTACAAGTTGCTAAATGAAAGTTGCACCACTTTGCAACTTTACACTACTTGCATTTGACAACTTTTCCCTCAATTGAAAACTTGCCACCACAGGAAAATGCCTCTGAGTTAGCAAAAATTGAGAGAGGTTATTGTACATGGGCCAAACATAATCCCATAGCCTCAAATAGAGAGTCTGTAAACATCACATTTTTTGAGAAATAGCCTTTCAAAGATTGCTACCTTTTAGCACTTTGGACTCTTAAGGGAAATCATCGGTCTAATGTAGCTTGAAGTGATTCAACATATTTGGTTGCAAAAGAGGACCATCCATAGCGTAAACGTACCCATCCGGACGTATTGGAACAGTCTGTTTGTTCGTATGAGTTGCTAAATGCAAGTTGCACCACTTTGCAACTTTACACTACTTGCATCTGACAACTTTTCCCTTAGCTGAAAACTTGCCACCACAGGAAAACGCCTTCGAGATAGAAAAAACTGAGAGAGGTTATTGTAGATGGGAAAAACATGATCCCATATCCACAAACGAAGAGTTTGTAAACGTCACAGTTTTCAATAAATAGCCCTTCAAAAATTGTTGTCTTTTAGCACTTTGGACTCTTAAGGGAAATCATCCGTCCCATGTAGCTCGGAGTGATTCGGCATATTTGGTTGCAAAAGACGACCATCTCCAACATAAATGTACCCATCTGGATGTCTTGGAATAATTTGTTTGGCCATACGAGTTGCTAAATGAAAGTTGCACCACTTTGCAACTTTACACTGCTTGCATCTGACAACTTTTCCCTCAGTTGAAAACTTGCCACCAACAGAAAATGCCTCCGAGATAGCAAAAACTAAGAGAGGTTCTTGTAGATGGGCCAAACACGATCCCATAGCCTCAAACAAAGATTCTATAAATGTCATAGTTTTTAAGAAATAGCCCTTCAAAGAATGTTGTCTTTTAGCACTTTAGACTCTTAAGGGAAATCATTGATCCAATGTAGCTCGGAGTGATTCAGTGTATTTGGGTGCAAAAGAGGACCATCCCTAGTGTAAATGAACCCATTCGGACGTGTTGAAATAGTTTGTTTGGTCGTACGAGTTGCTGAATGAAATTTGCACCACTTTGCAACTTTACACTGCTTGCATCTAACAACTTTTCCCTCAGCTGAAAACTTTCCACCATGGAAAAATGCCTCCGAGATAGAAAAAACCAAGAGAGGTTATTGTAGAGGGGCCCAACACGATCCCATAGCCTCAAACCAAAAGTTTGTAGGCATCACAGTTTTCAAGAAATATTCCATCAAAGATTGCTGCCCTTTTGCACTTTGGACTCTTAAGGGATTCTGCTGATTGAACGTAGCTCGAATTGTTTCGGTCGATTTGGGTGCAAAAGGGGACCATACCTAACCTAAACGTAACCATTCGTACGTGATGGAACAGCCGGTTAGGTCATACGAGTTGTAGAACAAGATTTATTTATGTAGTTACAAGTAGTTTTTCACCCTCCAACTATGATTTTCATGTGAAAAAATCCATGAGACCATAGCTTGTTGCTTTCTTTTTAATGGAAACTAGTGGGAAGCAGAGTTAACTTCTTCATAGATTTAGTGTTTGAGATTGCAAGAAGACATCAAAATGGCTAATGTACTAAATAAATTCTTATGATTTCTAAAGAATGCTAATAACTCTACTCAATTGGCTTTTTTTTTCAAAATCATACAAATTGAACCTTGGCATCAATAGACTCTGTATATCAAGCAACCACAATTCAAGTTTCAATGATGAATATTTATCATGCATGTTTTAAATGACATTCAAGTTTATGGTGGTTTTGTTGTTTATATGATGTTATGTGATATTATAATCCTATTTCATGCTTTTATGCTGCATATATATATATTTTTTATTTTTATTTTTTTACTAACGAACCCAAAACAAACTGAACCACCCCCAAAAAAAATTTAGCCTAATTGGCGAAGCAAACCCCCGAACCCGAACAGGTAACTTAGTTTGTAAGTCAGTTATTGGGAGTTGGTCAGTTGTTTTGTGTGGGGGAGAGTCTTAAAAAAGGTTGAGGAAGTCATTTTAGGGATTAATGAATGTAATTTTGTGAAGAATCAATAAGATCATTTTGGGGGCAACAGGCCTGAGACCCCTTTAAAGTTGGTTTGAGTGCTTTCTTTTTATTTTTTGTGAGTTTTGTGCCAAGTTTTCTCAAGGCGAGTAGTGAACCCAGATTTTGCATTTTTGAGTAAATTATGAATTATTGAAGCCCTCCACCTACTGTACCTTTCATGTGGCTCGGTGGAGAGGATGTGTACAATATGATTTGAATGTGTGCAGGTCCATTTAAGAAAGGGGAAATGATTTGTGAATCTTGGAGTTGTTGTCCTAAGCAAATCATTGCTTAAATTGCATGAAAATGAAGCTTTTAGCCTAGGGTTTGTTAAAATCAATGAGAGGGGGGAATCTCTTTAACATTTAAGCATATTGGGGTCATAATAGAGGTGTATGAGTCAGAGGCATGGTCAGGGGAGTTGTGCAAGTGGGACTTTCAATAAACCCTATGCATTTGCATGGTAAACAGATGGTTTCATGGGACATCCTGCTAAAGGACCTGTAGGTGTAGAAAAATCTTAGAATTTGTTGTTTTATGACACAACTCAAGATTTTTTGGGGTGTTCTTGTGAAGATCAAGTGTTTAAAGGGCACTCACTTTGTGAAAGAGGGCTAATTCACTAGCCTAGGACAGGGGTATGTTATTGGTTCTCAAATTTGGTCCAAAGGAGTCAAGGGTAGTTTTCACGTATGTTTTCACCCCCACTCTACATCAATCCATAGCTTGTTTGAGTTAATTTGTTTTAGGATTTTAGCCATAACAACAAGCCAGTGAACTATTTTATAAAAGGCTTTGGTACACATGTATGAAAAATGTGGTGGCATAGACAAGGTAGAGAATTGTTTGAAAAAATGCCTCAAAGAAATGTGGTCTCATAAAATTCCATGACAAGCAAGTCCAATTGAAAATTGCTCCTAGTTATTAGTTATGTAATGTGAAGCAGTAATTGTATAATTTCTTGAAGTTTCACTGGTAAAACCATATATTTTAATTCGAAATTTTCATCTATCACATCTAGTTGTTAGTTGCGCAACGTGAATAATGTCTTTGGAAGTTTGAAAGATGCAAATGCAATGTAATCATGATATGAATATAAACTACATAATACAAACTGCTCTTTTACATGCTCTTGTACATCGGATATTTTAACCATTGCTCACTTCGATTAAATTTTCAAAGAGTTTAATCATGCACATGAGGAAGAAAATTAAAATTCTTGGATTTCATTAATTATACTGACACCTTGTTGATATTCATGATATGTCTGTCTCTAAAATTTACATGCCAAAATGTTCTCATCCCAAAAACTACCGGGTGGTGGATCATAAAAAAATGGAGCCTTGTAAAGCACCTCCTGTTGGCTCTAAAGGTAAATAAGTAAAGAAAAATTCAACCAATAAATTGGAGATTAGTTATACTCATATAATTTAAAATTGAATAATTAACACTAAATCAATATACATTGAATTATAATTGAACTCTAAATTTGTAATCTTGATTACCCGAAATATCCATCTCTTCAAAGGGTTAGAGTCCTAGAATATGCCCTCCTCAAAGAACCAACCAAACCAACTTTTGTAATGTCAATCTATATATGTGAACAAAAACATAAAATTGATCCAATTTAGCATACAATTGTTGGTAATAGTAACATATTTACCAAACACAAGATAAAATAAACACATACCTCTTTAGGCTCATCTTTTTCTTTATCTCCTTCAAGTGTTTTGACACCTCCTCCTTGAGTTGTTTCAACACCTAATCCTTGAGTTGTTCCAATACATACTCCTTCAAGCATTGTGGCTCTTGTCAACAATGATGTATAGCTCATAACTGCATGCATTACAAAAATGACAAGTACATATGAGTTCTCCTACCAATCTATGTCGATGTAAGTATAATCAATATAAGATCTTAAAAATATTAATTCAATCAAATTTGAGTTCAATTACCTTCCCCTTATCTAACATTGCACTTCCATAATCTAGACAAGGCTGCACCTCACTCGCACTAGGTATTTCCTACTAGAGGAAAATAAGATGTTGATATGCTATTATATAATTCACTCATGACAATTCAAATGACAGCAAGTATATAATAAAAAATGTAAATGAGTGAGCAAAAATATATACTATGTATGTCAAGGCCAAATGAAATGGCCCTATGTGGTGCTATCACACCAGACGTAGCTCCTCCCTCGACATCAATTGTTAAATGTAATTCTATGTAAAATACAAAAGATGGAAGCGCCAGTTTGGTACTATCTCTTATTGATATTCATTTAAAAACAAATGCAAGTTATGAATTTACAACTTAAATCTTACCTGTGTCACTATTCCAATGTCCCCCTCTCTAGTAGGAGAGGACTCTGTAGGGTATGCTCCACTCCCTTGAGTATGATCTATAATGTCCACATTATGGAGGTCATAATCAGAAGTGTCCAAGGGATGCTTGGCGGGCTATACAAGAGGACCCAAGCATATTTGGTGACACATGGAGCAAGTATGTGGCACACAAATATGTGGACCTGACGAGGATGACATAGCAGCACTCGAACCATCACTAACATCACCAGAATGTGGCTGAGCTACTGTAGAAGCATGTGAAACCAAAAGGCCACTCAAAGAGTGAATAGTCTGGATAGTTTGTGTACCTGCATCCTACATAATATTTGGATGATATACTGGAGGTGGCAGAGGAAGGGGAGGATGGGGAACATATGGGCGTGGGACTACTCTAACTACCCTTGGTCTATCCTGGGGCATACCTCCACCAATGCCTTGGAAGGGTTTAATGTCAAAGTAATTGACATGATGCCCTAACACAAACTCAACATATAATTTTTTAATAAAGTAAAATGGTATATCACAATTGTTGTTCGATGGTTTATCAAAACCATACACCAACGATCCCAAAAGTTATCTACAATGTCCCTATGAATGCACCATTTTATAGAAAGTTTTGGTTTATTAACATTAACTGGAAAACCAATGTGGGGGTTAACAAATAAAGAGGCTATTTGGGCTTTGATTATTCTGAGATCTTTCACATCATCATAAGATAATCCACATGCATAATATTCCCTCATGTCTTCTTGCCACGAATGAAAGGCATTATGTTGGGTGGAAAGGGTTTCTATATTTTTAATTATATCCTTCAATGTGTTTGACATCTTGAATAATTGAGGGATTCTCTTATAAACTTCAGAAATGCCCTTTAATTGCTGTAATTTTTCACCAATTAATTCTTCAATTGGTAGCTGCAGAGGTGGTGAAGCATTTGGTATTTGTGCATTTTCATTCTTAGCTGGTGGATCATTTGGAATTTGTACATTTTCATTCTCAGCATCCATAATGCTTGATTAAAGTTAAAAACTAATTAATCTAACTAAAATTAGATAGTATAATGAAAATATTGTAAAAATACCTTAGTTTTAAAAAAAAAACAAAAAAAACCCTACTTTTTAACAAAAATCTATAAAATTCTCTAATTTTTAATACAAATACATAAACAACACTATTTTTAAATCAAACTATCTTTAAACTCAATTTTTTCATAAAATTCAATTCAAAACCCCTCTATTTTGAAAAAAAATCCATAAAAAAACTAAATGAAATTACAGCAAATCTAATCTTAAAATCTCGATCAAAGCAAAGAAAACAGGAAATCTTTAACTCCAAATAGATATCGTATAACCGGGAGGACCTATTATAAGATAAACCCCTCATTCTCGGCGGAGCACGCGGCTCCACGAATGTGAAATGATTTTAACAGACCTGAATTTTATATATATATATATATATATATGTTTGCTTCAAATCGGATATCCGATATGGAGATCTTAGTTTGGGCATTGCTTTGGAGGTGTGTACTAACACCCAAGCCACAAAAAAGTCAACTCAACATTTTCACGTTTTTGGGTCGATGAAAAACATAGTTTTTTCCCCATTGCCACTTTATGGCCCATCATGATCCTACACATACCCTCTTGTCTTTTCATAAAAAAGTATTTATTTTCTTAAAACCACTTTACCTAATCTCCATTCCTCAAGTAATCATGAAACTCGTGTTTTTCCTTGTCGACCCAACATCTCCCCTACTTGTGAGGTTATCTTGGCGTAAGATGATGCAATCATTGATACCCTTCTTAACACCACTTTACCCATTTCTCCTTCAAATTATAGTAATGCACCATGTATAGCATAAATGAGAATTACAGGCTCATGATGGATCCCCCAATGATAGAGGATTGTCAAAAAATAATCAGCTTAATTGAAATTGTAAAAATATAACTAATTATTTATCCTTCTTCTCATAATCCTCAACCATAAACTAAATCTCATTATTGGAGGTCCTTCAAACCAACCCAAACCTCCTGGTCACATTCTAAATTTTGCAAGAAAACTTACTCAAAACAATATTATTAATCAAGATGTGTCATAACAAATTGATTATTATATAGTTTCTCACACATACAACACTAAAAAAAAAACCTAAACAAATATAAAATAATGTCACTAAACTAAACATATAGTTTCATTAGGTTTCATGGGAGAACCTACTTTCTATTAAGTGCCAAGGTGTGACTCTTTGCGCCAAAAGGACCATTAGAGCCCTTGATGGTAATGGGGCTTGCAAAGTCCTTATGCAACATTACAATTCCTCAATTTTTCCTCTTGGGAAACATGCATACAAGGGGATTTAACTTTATACCCTTCTAATTATGAAGGATCCTATTTAAATTTAGTAAATTTTTTTATCAAAAGCATTTGGAAAGCCTGGGAAGCCATGAAGCCTTGACCTCGTTTGAATGGAACTATATTCCATAATGATCTTTCCATTAATTAGTATTATTCTCTCTTGTCATCCCTAGTTCTTACTTGTCAAGATCATCCTCTTGTTCAAATTACTTGGATTCATGCCTTACAATTTTTCAAGAAAGAAATCAAGACTCTTCCTTCTTCTTTTTTTCAGAACTACAAGGAACTTTATCTCATGGCCTAAATCCAAAGATAAGTTTTATTTGTGCACTCAAGACCAAGAAATGTACTAGGATATTATTGCTATTACATCACCAAATATTATCCATAAGATTGGGGTTTTCGATTTAAGATCATGGTGGAAAGATTGGAAATGGTATCCTAACACACCATTCCATAATTACAAGGCTCACAAGGGGTATTTTGTCTTTTGCCTCATTTTCCTATGGTCCCTACTTTGAACCAGAGATGCTTACTTCAATCTCATTTGAGTATTTGGCATTACTGATTCACCACTATCTAGCCAACCATTATTCCACCCAAGCTTTCACATTTTCGGGTGTCTTTTATTTCAAGGCCTTCATGCTAGTTTTAGACTTATCCATCATGGAATTAAGAATCCTAGACACCTTTTTTATTATCACTAGGAGATGCTTAAGAGATTCTTTTAGTTTTGTCCTAGGGCTCAAGCAACCTAGACTTGGATACATGATTTCTTAAATTATTTTCAACCTGAGCCTTTTTCATGGCATATGGTTTTATTAGGGGATTGGCCTTGGATCCATTCCAAATCCTCTCAAAATTCACATGCTTTTAGGGAGTAAATTCTTTTTAGCATTTAGAAGGATATAAATTCTACTTGATATTTTGGCAATACAATTGATTCTAGTTTCTCACTTCATTTTAAAGTTATGATTTGCTTCAATGTTCTTCCACAAATATAGGTGTGAGCCTACAAGTTTTCCCTTAAGGTCACACATCTACAAGTGCTTCTTTACCACTAGGGAAATGCCACTTGCACTATGGAAAAAGTTCCCTTGACTACTGTCTCCAATTGAAGCTAGTTTGTACCTTATAAGTGTCCTTGGGGTGGCCTCCACTCTACTCATCAAGACCATGATGCCCATTCTTAGGCCTCTTAGCCACCTAGAAGAAGAAACAATGCTCAACAAGGATGGCCTTAGCCTTCTCACCACCACTCTACTTCTCCTCCAACCCTTGGTCATAATCTTGTGGATTGGTTGAATTGTGATAAATTTTCTAGGCTAACTCTTGTCATTTCTCCTATTCGCAATACTCAAATTGAAGGTGACACTAAAATCTTTGATCTTAATGAGGAAACTCGTGATGAAGGGTGGGAACCTCTACCCTAGACTCCTCCCTACCCTCCCTAAATGTCATCCTAGACCCCATTGATGTATGGGGCAAGCTAGATGATTGTGATCCCCCTCCTTCATCTAGTGGCAATCACAATATTTTGTTTGGTTGATTTATACTTTCCAGACTGTTGTCCCATTTGAACTTTAGAATGTGACTTCTTCCATTCACTTTTTAGTTTTTTAATAATGTGTAATATTTTTTTTTTAATAATATAGACAATTACTCATAAAAAAATTTAATAATATCATAAACTGAATTCACAAACTAGTTATTACATTGTAAGCCCTAATCAAAACAGACCAGAACATTCTACTGTTATTAGCATTTTCCTTATGCATGAAGTTTTTAAGTAGTCTGCATTAAATTGTTTAGCTTTTTCTACAGGTCGGTAGTAGGTAACTTGCCTATATGTCAAGTTTAATGACAAGAATGCTAGACTCCAATGCTCTAGGAGAAGACGGTAGCTATTGAAGAGAAGTTAAAGAATCGACAAAGCATTTAAGAGAACCCGAAAGAGTACTGATCCCATTGTTTTGTCCCTTAAGTTTGGGACAATTGGCATTGAATATCTTCCAGGAATGCCCCAGAGCAAGGAACATCTACTCCTGAACAGACGTACATGTAATCATTTCCTTCCACTTTTGTTGTGTGGATTTTCCACGCTGAAAAGTTGTTAGCGATCTTTGCCGAGTTAATCCATGACTAAAGCGTCTTGTTGCAGCTGAGCATGGATGGGCATCATGGCCTTATGCATGCATTTCTTGCACTTTTATAACGGTTCTGTCAGGGTACTACTGACAGGTACTTTTATCGGCTTCTCAACCGTGATGCCTCAAGCGTCGCAGTCAACTTCGCCATGCCGCCAACTTCACCGTAAATGCTTTGATTTAATGCGGCTACCAAACTATGCTACCACCTTCAATGTCATTTTCGCGGTCATTTTGAAAATAGGTTGTGCTGTCCATTTTCAATTTTGTTGCACAGTTGAGAGAGGACATTCATACACAGTCCATTCAGGCATTAGCGGAGGAGCGACCAGCGTGAGCTGCACCAAACGAACAGCGCAGCACCAGGTCCCTTTCAATATTTTCTTTTTTGTCTTCTTTTTTTCCGACTGTTCCAAACATATTAAATTTCCGCATATTAAATTTTGTATCCGCATATATTAAATTTGTATCCGCATATATTAAATTTCATGGCTTTATTTCCGCATATTAAATTTGTATCCGGTAAATTTGAATTCGTCTCATCCCTATCTCTCGAGCTCTCTTTGTATTGGGCTGTTTTTTTTTTTTGTTTGCTTCTTCACTGCGCCCCTCCAAGAACTGTTCCCTCACCTCTGTTCTTCATTTGCTGCCACACAAAATGTTTTGAATCTGTTAAGGTACGCGGTAGAAACAAATTCCTCAATTAGTGACAATAGAAGCATAGTTAAACTTGTTCCCCCATCTTCCGAATGAGACCCACCATCCTTACTGTTCTCCACAGCAGCAATCCCCTGTTTTGGCTGGACCCTAGTCCTACTCAGAGGACAATTGGCAGCAATCTATGAGGAAAATTAAAAATATTGTAATGTAAATTAAGAATATTATATTGATTGGATTTTTTTCCATAATTATTATGATGTAATAGTTTTTAAGTGGATTGTTATATTTTTTTTTAATTTTTTATTAAACTTCTTAGAATAAATAAATGACAATAATAATTAATTTTTTTAATTATTTTAATTACTTATTATCATCTACACTTTCATACATGGACAAATTATACTCTAAAGATTATTTGACATTTTAAATTCGAAAAAAAGTGTAATAAGTAAAATTTAATCTAATTGTTTTAGAATAATTTATTATTAATTAATTTACACTTATATTTAAAATATTAAATATTATGAATATTATAATGTAAATGAAAAAAATTCTATTAATATAGTAAGTTTTATTCATAATATATAAATTGTTAATAGTGGCATTTTAAAAAAAATATTTCATAATTTTTTTAAAAAATTAGTCATAATAAATGTCAAGAGGCCTTTTATAATGGTAGCAAGGTGTGGATTATAATAGTCTGAATGTATTAGTAAAAAAAAATTATTTTTCACTTTAAATTTAATTAATTTACATATTAAAATATTTATATTTAATAATAAACATAATATTTTCAAAATTAACAACACATAAAATTTATGCTTTTATATATAATAAATAAAATAATTTTTAAATAAATATAAATAATTTCAAATTGAAATTTCTCCACATAATTTAGATAAATGTATTGAAAATATCTATATTAATATTTATAATTTTTTTGTTTTAAATTTCTGCTCCTCACATTAGTTTGGGTAATTATTTACTAAATGTGCATTCTTTTTATTTCTTTATCATATTGGCCTATCCATATTTTTCCTAAGAGATAATTGTATCATTTTAAAATCCCATTTTTAGCCCTAGGGAAGTGCCACCATATAGAGCTTATAATATAGTAGTTGAGGTTCAAATAATTTAAGGAAAGCTTACTTATTTTAAGATGATAAAATAGGACAGTAAAATATGTTTTGGTATATTGTACTTATAGGCATATAATTTTTCTGTGGAGTTATATGCATAGAATATTCATAACTACAAATTTAGATTTGTGTATAAGGTTCAAATTAATGAATTTTTAATACAATCTAGATTATTTTTATAATTTGTGAATTCGATCTAATTAAGTTTAAGAATGATCTAATATGTTTTTTTATTTTATTTCTTACATGATTGAGAATAAGTGATTTTGAGTTAGTTCAAAAGTTATGGTCAAAGTAGTAGATAGCTAACTTTTGAATTCTAAAATCAACTTGTATCTTTATTTCTTTTAATTTCTATGATATGACCTATTGTAACTTGAAATTAGATTAATTCAATTTTATTTCTTTTATGTTCTTTCAACCTAATTTTTCATACAAAGGTGAATTGTATTTCCTTAAATTTAAATGAACCCAACACTCAAAACCTTCTAAAATTTTACCTTAAGGTTTTGACTTTTCTTATATCTATAATTTTTAGATTTGATATTTTTATTACTATGTCATTTATTCCAGATTTTATTAGAGTCTCGGGCTTTCATTATTTTATATATATCCCATCACCACCATCCCATCTTTTGATTGATTGAGTTTCATTATTATATCATTTACCATGGATCCTTACGAAATTTTATTTTGGGGTTTCCCTCATGCATACATCATGGATTATGAGCTATTTTCATTCTTTCTTGATTCTCGTCCTTTTATCCTTAATTATTTTTCCTTATTTTATGACATAAATGATCCTACATGTTTCATGCATAAGATTGTAGAGTATTTGAGAAATGTTCCATCCTTTTTAGACTTATGCATGCCTTCCCATCTATATTAGAGGATTTTACTTTATTTATCTCCATGACTCGTCATGATTCTTCATCTCATGAGATAAAAGATGGTGATACTTTAGTCCTAATCTCCCATAATACATATGGGTATATTCCTTCATATGGTGATGTTTCCTAGTAAGAATATATTATGTGCATCTCATCTCCCATAATATCTAGGGATATTCCTTCATGTGGTGATATTGTCTAGTAAGCATATATTTTGTACATCTCAAAAAAAGTTTCCTTTTATCTCTATTGGTTTTCCTACATGTGTCTCTTTTTCTAATACACATGTTTTAGCTTCATACAAGATTGGTATTCTTTCTTGTCATTCATGTTGCTCATGCTATATTGATGATATATTAAGTGACTATCATGGTGACAATTCATTATTTTTTAATGATAATTCTCACGACTCTTATAAAAATGTTACACATAGTTATAGTTCTTCACATTTTGGTGTCCTTTCCTTGGGAGTCTCATAGAAATGTCCATGCATATCATGATGTTATATGCCTTTTTTATAACAACGGTTTCTCCTTCAAATCCTTTTATGCCTTTATATGATATATATTTTTGTAATTGTTGAGTACCTTGTCTTACATATCATATTGAGAAAACACATGGAGTATACATTCATTGAATAAGAGAACTATGTAAAGATCTTAGATTATTTATTTAGCTTGTGTGCAACTATTTAGTGATTTATCTCTTAAATCCTCCCCTACTAGTACTAGTGATTTATCTACACATCAAGCTATTGGACATGTTGAGCATGATATTTCACATTATTTGTACTCCACCATGAGTATGCTCAAAAATCTAGATGGTATATTTATCATTATGAGAAAATATTTAAAAAGAGATTATAGTAATGGAATATTACATAATCCTTCAAAATATGGTATAAAGCCCTTTCCCTCACCAAGTAGATTTCTAGAACCATGTTTATAAGTATAATGATAGATCTAATCCATTAATAGAATTATAATCCTTGTAAACTTCATGCTACTTATTTTCATAAGGACAAGTTATTTGCTAGATTGTTTCCAACAACCTTGAATGACCAAGCATTCACATGATTATTTATTGCCTCATTCTATTATTATATCGAACATTCTCATTATGACATTGAATCCATGACAAATGTTTCTAAAATTATGCAATGCAAGAAAGAAAAATACTAACTAGTTCATGATTATATGTTAAGATTTCAAGTTTTGATTACTATTATGAGTTTCACATTAAAATAAGATGATGTTCAAGGCTTTTTTATTAATTATTTAAAAATGAGAGCATGCTTTATTATAAAATCCTTATCTATCCCATTGGTGAGGCCAAAAAAACACTTAAAATTAGGATCCTCCGCATTGGACATGAACTCTCCCACAAGAATAAAATTCACTAGAATATGAAATAGCAAGTGCATAGAAAATATATTAAAATGAGCATTAGGAATGTAAAGTTGAGACACCTTTTCCTATCACTAATGGATCTTTTACTATCAATATCACCAGCTTCCTTTACCAATAGCCTCATTTCTTTTACTATCTTTTACTATTCTTGAACATATGTTCATATCCAACAATTTTATGTCCATTTGGAAAATATAATAAATCTCCCATGTGTTAACTTTTTTATTAATGTTGTCAATTCTTCATCCATAGCCTCTTTCCAAGAATCTACATCATTAATACCAATAGCTTCCTTTACAATCCTAGGCTTATGAGTGTTAGTGTATAAAGAAATTTCACAAATTTATCCAAGTAATAATGTGTTGTGTCAATGGAATTGAAGTCATCGTATAAAATAATTGTATGTTTGGTTTGGATCATTGATGTCATTGTTAAGGGTACAAGTAGGTCTATTATTAAGACACCATGTTAATGTAAAAATTATGTTGTGGGAACAAATCATGTAGTTTAAATCATCCCAAATCATAACATTGTCCCATATAATCTTATTTGTAAATTGAATTTGTGGTAAAAGTCATTTTTAGAGAAATGATCTTATTTGTAAATTCGTTGGGGTTCAATTGAATTTTAGGATGATAATAATTCCCATGTTTGTTTATATTCTTGAATTTATGGTAGAAGATTTAATTTTTTAAATACATATTTGAACAAGATAGAGGTCCACTAACCATGTTAATATTATTCAGAATGGGTAGGCCAAATAAATGGGAATCACTTATTTCTCTACATGTGCAAGACATTCCCAATGAGGGAAATCATTTCTCAAGTGTTGACCTTGAATGGACACCTATTGGAGGTGGCAATAGTCAGATAGACATATGTGCTGCAATCCCTCTTGAAAGACTCCCTTAGTTTGTCAAAGGAGAAGGTTTATTGGATAGTACAGAGATGACATTTGTACGGAAATTGAATAGAAAGATCGACTTGATACAACCTAACGACCAGGCAATGAAGATGTACTCAAGGTTTGCTTATATTTAATATAATAATGAAGCATGTCAAAACTTATATTTTCTATTTGTTATATTAATTAATATATATATTTTGTACATGTGAAAACAGTTATTCGTGTGCTTTTGGCCCTGAGGACAAAAGAAATAACTCTGAAAACAACTCTGAAAACAATTCTGAGAACAACTTTGAAAATAACTCTGAAGACAAGAAAAGGAAACGAAGGTTTATCCAAAAAAGGGGTTGTCAAACCCACTTTCTTGTTAAGGTTATGTATGGTAGACCAGATGTTGCGGTTATTACATATAATGATTTCAGTCATTGTGATGCTAAAGGTGAATTTTGTCATGGAAAAGATGACCCTTCTAGTGATCCAAGGAGTAGTGTTGCACCAAGGTTGTCAAATGAATGCAAATCATATATTGAATCCTTATTGCTAATGGGGGTGGGAATTGACACAATATGTGAACAACACTATTTAGACCCTAGTTTGACACAGTTGATGAATAAGAGGGACACATATTTGTTAAGGAAAGATGTCTTGAATGCATGGAATAGAGTGCGCTCACTTCGATCCCAAAAGAATGAAGATGATGCAAAAAGTGTAAGCATGTGGCATATAGAGGAGAAAGACAACTTTTTTATTATAAAAGACCAAACAATGTGGAAAATATTCCATTTATGGTAGGCATCCAAACTCCATGGATGCAAGAAATGATGGTGAAACATTCACATAATGCAATTATTGCTATGGATTCCACATTCTCAACAAATAAATATGGTGTAAGTAAAACAATTTTAATTGTATTTATGGATTTTAATGAAATTATTAATTTCTTCTACTAAAAATATAATAATTTATGGTTTATTCATGTGTAGTATCAGTTATATACTTTGCTTGTATTTGATGAACAAGAGGCTGGTATACCTGTTGCATGGGCCATATCCTCAAGAAATAAAGTTGAGGATATAAATGAATGGTTGATAAAAGTTTATAAAAGAGGGAAACAATGTAAAGAAGATTGGAATGTCAATGCATTTATGACAGATGATGCTAGTGCCGAGATTGAAGCAATCAGGTTTTTATTGGCCTTAATCTTTTATTTAAACTGAAGTTAACTCGTTGTAATTGCTTAATATTTAGTTTATAAAAAGCTGAACATTACACTTATCCTCGTAACTTGTAGATTATCCTTTCATTGCCGGGTACTTTTATGTATTTGGCATGTACGTAGGGCATGGTTGAAGAATATATACAGGTAAGTCATTCTTTTATTAAAATACTTGGAATACTTGAACATTTCATGTTCGAATTTCATAGCTTGACATTATGTTTTATAATCCAGGTATGTTAGTAATAAGGATGTTGGGAGTAATATGTTCAATAGATTGGGTGAGATAATGTATGCAATGAGTGATGATGAAGACATCACTACTCATCTAATAACAAATTTCATGGAGGAATTCAAAGAGGAGAAGAAATTTATTGATTACTTTCAACAAACTTGGTGTCATGATGAAACTCGTATTGGTAAGCTCATTGAATTATTCATTATGATTTTGTATGCATTTATATTGTTTAACTTGTTTTTTATTTATACTAAGACATCATTTTGTGGGTTTGTATAGCAATGTGGGCAAAAAATTATAGAGGTTTCCCTCATGCAAATCAAGAAACCAATGCTTCCATAGAGTCATACCACTGCCACATCAAGAGTCACTATTTAAGTGATCGTGCTAAGAGGTGCACGAGGAGAATGGATTGGCTTATCCATACACTTCTTCATAGGGTAGAGCCATTCTACAAAAATAAAAGATATTTGCAATTATCTGGGTTTCTGACTAACTTCAAAAAAGAACGATATTACACAACTGCATTAGAGAGGTAAAAAAAAATACCAGATACAGATTGTTGCCCATATGATCTCGTCCCTAACACATACCAAATAAGAAGCCAAACAACTCCAACAAAATGGTACCTTGTTAGAAAATATGGACCAGATTTGCATGTGTGTGACTGTCAGTGGGCAAAGAAGGGAAACACATGCAAACATGTGTTAAAGATTTTAGATCTTCTAAAGCGAAACAAAATAAATGAGCAAGATCAAGTTGTTGGTAAGGGTCATTTGAGATTTAATTTTGATATTTATATGTTAAATGATTATTATTATTTTTCAAAAATAACTAAATTAATCTCATTGAATTATAGATGGCACTACTCCATTGCTTGATGATGATGAGAATGTTAGAGGGAGATTCAGTCATGGAAACAATACCATTGGTAATATTGATATGGTATTTACAATTAAATATTAGTTTTTTTTATGGTTCACAAAATTAATTAAATCTTAATCGAATTATAGATGGTTGCAATCAAATAGAAGATCAAGAGGTGCTTAGGATTGCCATTGGTGAAGACCAAAGAATAGGTAAATCTCAATGTCACCATTTTATAATAAAATATTAAGATATTTTTAGATTTAATCATTTTTATTTGTATTACAGATGGCTGGAAATCATCTGGTGCTTTGAATGATAACTTTCAAAATTCTATTGATTATTTAAATCATCTACTCCAAAATTTACCAACCAGTGAAGATGAAAAAGAAAAGTTTTGTCAATGTATTGGGAGATTGCGAAAAGATATTCATACATCTCTTCCTTCCTCTTCCACATTTACATCAATCCCTGGTTCAGATAACATATCTATGAGACGAATATCACCATGGTTCAGTCCAAGCAAAATGTGTAAACGTCGTTCAATTCATCAAAGAGACAATGCCATTTCTGAAGACTTGAATGAAACAATTGAGGACTATGAAAATTTTCAATTTCCCTCTACAGGATGTAGAAAGAAAAAGAAAAAAAAGGTCATTAAACGCTCAAGCATCGCAATAGAAGAAGAAAGAGTTAGTATTATGCAACAACACAGTAAGTATATTTTTTAAAAAGAATTTTAGTAATTTGCATAGCAATACTTCTTGTTTTTATTTCATATGTTAAATACATGTCATTGTAGGTTTGGATGATCAAGAAAGTACTCAACGACATCAATTACCTTTCTCGATTGATCTAAACCAAACAATAATAGATGAAATACAACTTATAGATGGTAATTTTTTAACTATTAAGTGTGTTTATTAACTTTATAGGAAATTAGTCAATTCCTATCTCTAATCAAATTTCTAATCTTTATAAATTTACTATTGTTTATATTAATTACATAATGTAGTTTTACACTTGAAAACTTTATCTATGTTGATGTGTTAAATATGTGTCATTGCAGCTTCAGAGGATCAACAAAATAGTAGAGAATACATGTTACCTTTTTCTATTGATCTTAACCAAGAAATGACAATGGAGACAATGCAAAGTGGAGATGGTATAAAAATTAAAGAACACACTTCAATCAATTTTATGTTTTTAATTTGTAAATTATTTTTTTCTATGTTGATGTCTCAAATGTGCATGTTATTGTGGCTTTAGATGATCAACAAAACACCCAGCAACATATGTTTCCATTTTCTATTGATCTTAACCAAGAAGCAACAACAATGGATGTAATGCAAAGTAAAGATGGTAACAATA
>VDFB02137601.1:0-23257 GCA_007258455.2 Sequoia sempervirens
CATTTTATGTTAAGTGGTAAGAAAAAAATATCAGTTTTTAAATAGATACTTTCCTAGTTGAAACAGTTTTATCAGTAGTTGACTTTGTAGAAAATTACTAGTTTACCCATCAAAAGGAGATTCAAACACAATATTACTATTCAGAGTAGGTCACTATTATGGTACATGTTTGTTATTAACATGCACAATCAGATTTGGATGACCTGTTGACAGTACATATGAAAAATGAATCATCAAGAAAGAATATTACTTTTGTATTAGTGATGATAAAGAGCATGAAACACTTTTTGTCCAACATTGCTTTAAGAAGTCTTTTGAAGATTTGGAAAGAAGAGGTGTGAAGATTGAAAAACATTTTGTATTTTCCAATGGGTGTGTGTCACAATTCAAATCATCAAGACCATTATATGCACCATATAGATAGCATTGACATGATAATATACCACATGTTTGGAGTTTCTTTGAGAGTGGGCATGGAAAGGGTGAACATGACAATGCAAGAGCTTGCATTAAATGTGCTCTAATAGAAAATCAAATAGATTATGTGGGAGATCATATAAATGATGCACATGATATTGTTGAATGGTGTAAGAAACACTTTGCAAGTGATTTCAACACATCTTCAAGGAGGAACCCATGTCCAAATAGAGGTGTGAAGATTGAAAAAAAATTTGTATGGTTCGATGGGTTTGCGTCACAATTCAAATCATCAAGACCATTTTATGTGCTATGAAGATATCATCGACATGATAATATACCACATGTTTGGAGTTTCTTTAAGAGTAGGCATGGAAAGGGTGAACTTGGCGATGCAGGAGCTTGCATAAAATGTGCTCTAAGAAAACATCAAATAGATTAGCGGGAGATCATATAAATGATGCACATGATGTTGTTGAATGGTGTAAGAAATATTTTGCAAATGATGTCAACAAATCTTCAAGGAGGAACCCATGTCCAAATAGAGTGTTTTGGGACATATCATGTATGTTTAAATTTATTATTTGAAAAAAAAATTAAACTTGTTTTTATTTAAATTTAATTTTAAGAACTCAAATATATATTTTATTTTGAATTATATATATTTTTTTTAGGAGTGGATAGAAGAATAATGCATGGATGAAAGAGGGTATACAAAACAAGATCTTTGCATTGTGTGATGAGTACAGATGGACATGCATGGACATTGTATACTAGATATTACTCTTGATTTTTTTATGAATACATTTTGGGACACTATGATAGTCGCAACAACCAACAACATGGATATGTCAGTGAATAGAATTTGGTGCCACTAGTTGTTACTCACACATACAATGAAGATGAAGAAAAAATATTTGAAGACATTCATTTGATTTTAACTGATTATGACCACATTTCAGGATTAATAAAAAAAAGGTATGTGTGTGCATATATATAAGTTTAAACATGCAAAGTTTATAACTTTCTTGATTTATAAATTATAATATTTGTTAATATAGACAAAAAAATTAATTGTAATTTGTTTATATATTGATTTTTTTCTACAATTAAATTGAACATTGTACATATATGTGTATAAGAGATGTTTTTCTGGTCATAGAAGAGGCTAGAAATATAGAAGGTTTTAATTATTATTTAATACATTGCACAAAGGAGAGGATGAAGTTAACAAAACCATAAACAAGCGATGGAATGTTGTTTCCCATAGGTTCAATTGGTGCAAGGGACATATCTCAAAAAAGTCAAAATTGTTCAGAATGGAATTCATTTTATTGATTACCATCTTGAAAACATAGTGTTAAAATATAGCCACCCAGTAATTTCTATTGGCATGTCTCTTCATCAAGTTCAATGTGCATGTGGATATCATAATTGGAGACTAGATAGAGATGATCATCAAAGAATATTACAAGTTATTGAAGAGTGAGTTGATCCAATCAGTGTGGTACATGAATGAGCGAGTTGTTTGGAATGAATATTTTGAGCTTAGTTGAACACCAATAACTTTCTATTATCTTGGTCATGTAATAAAGTATTTTCAAAGTTAATTTAAACATTTAAGAAATTAAGAACAAAAAGTGTGCACCTTAGAGATCTATATGTTCATTTGGATGTGATATGTGATATTTTTCTTGTTTTGTTCAAACATGCTCTCAAATGTTATTAAAGAACAACATAATATATTTTATTAAATAGTTAATATTTATTTCTATAGGTAGATTGTACCTATTTGTAATTAAAAAATTACATGTAACATATGTCGTGTATGCCAAATTATATCTTTTGTCCATGTGTGTCATGATCTAGTCATATTAATGCATGTGCATAGAGCTATATGCATTTTGATGATGTTATGTTATATTGAACAAGTTATTAGTATCTTTTATATTAGAATGATCAAGTGGTTCTAAGCTTCAAAATGGTTCTAGATGCATCATTTTTTCTTTATCCATGTTCATCCCATGACACATGATCTCATTTAAAGAACTTATAATGATCTATATTATAATTGATTAGAATGATAAATCATAAAGTTTATAGTGATGTTATATAAATCTTCCTATATTTGTATTTAAAAACATATATCTATAGTCAAGAAAGAGGTATCCCCTATCTTGGTAGTGAATTTTTAAAAATAATTATTTCAAATACAACAAGAACCTCTATTATCAACATGTCTTGTATCCCTTCCATATTTGGAAAAGAATATATAGAAAAATGAGGTATGTTATTGATAATTCCAATATATTGTACTAGTTCCATATTGTTAGAAACCAAGATCTGAAATGCAAACCAAAAAAGCCTTCCACATAAGAGAAAATTAGAAAAAGCAAAAGATGTGCAAAATATTATTATTCGGGAATTCTTAATTACAAGATATGATTTGCTTTATAAAAGAAAACATGCATAACCCTAATATTATCTTGAGCAAAAAGATAGCTCAACAAGATAAGGATGAGAATAATAAACCTAGGAAATTAAATAATTGCCTAAGTAAAGTTATGCAAGTGCAATTAAATATTAATTACACTAACACCCCCCCATAAGTGCAACTTAGGGAGACTAACAAAGCATGCACCTAAAAACTAAGATGAATGTAAGAAAACATGAATGGGTCCTGGAAACAAGGCCTAATCAGGTTAAATATTAATTACACTAACACATATAATTACACAATTTCATTGGTAACATGTTCATAATATCAACCTATGAAATCAATAAATTTATAGGGATTACAAAGGTTCTTGAGCTTGAGTCTACCATGCAATTATAGATCAGTTTATCTCGATTGATAAATGTTAAATAAAAAGTTTAGGATTTACTTACCTTATTTCCTACCATTTACAAAATGATATATGGAGGCTTGATTGCTTCAACTATGTTTGTATCTTAGCATTTTTCTTTCTTTCCATCTTCTATTTAGTTATGGATTATTCTAGTATCTTCATTTTTTAATGAGATTGAAAGCACCTTCTATTATGACATATTAACCATGGATTTCTTCAATTGGTACTTAATAGTAAATTAGACTTCATATTCAATAAATTTAATCATATTAGGTTCCCAATGAACTATTATATTTCTAACATAATAAGTGATTCTTTAATCTTTTTGTTGTTGTTTCAATTTTCTAACAATTCCATGTTTGTTGATCTTTACAATAATACACCTATGGGCCTAGAATTGGAGGCTATGGTAATTGCATGTGAGTGAGTGTTTTTATTTCTATAATGGAATTTGGTCATTATTTGGATAATGACTGTGTGCTACAAGAAATTGTGGATATATCAAAGGGGCCATCCTAGAATCTATGCACCTAGTAATTTGATACGCCCTCACCTGAGATCTAGTGGAATACTAGGGAAAACATTCAATTTTGATAGTTTCCTTTGGCACTCTAAGTTGGATTGTACTCAAAGGAACATCACCTAAAACCTCATCCCTCATCTAGGAAAGGATGACTACTAAAATGTCCCCATAATGCACATGCACATCTCCTAATGACTATTTAATTTTAACTAAACTCTCTAAAATCTCCTCACAATTACTTTTGTAGACCCCTGTGCTCGAAGGGTCAGCTAAAATCAATCTCAATCTTTGAATCTCTACATTTATGTGTTCCGAAAGGGCATCCATATCGATGCATTGCATAAAAAATAATTAAGTTATAATTTTGATTCAAGCACATGTATGTACATAGGTTTGGATGTATGTAATATGACTTGAAAAATGAACTTTAGCTAACGTTAATTTAGAATAAAATTAAAAAACATGCGTATACATTAAAACATAAATCAACCTAAAAATATATATAAATTAGCTCTAGAACAAGATGATTGAATATTTAAATAAACATGAATTAGCAAATGTATCATGTTTGTAATTTTTCAAGGAAAATTTGACACACTTGGATGAACTTTATGACCTAGGTTTTAAAGAGAATATTAGATAGCTAATCTACCTAGGTCTTATTTAGACTAATATTGCCTTTGATTTTAAACAAGGCAAGGCCTTCAATCAAGGATCACTTAAAGAGGCTTAGAATAATTTTTAATTAGACCCATGATTATAGAGATCAATTTAAAATGAATACACTAACTTGAAAAGTGATTGTGTACCAATGGACCTAGATTATGATATTTCATATTATTAAATTATGTTCAAGTACATATTCTTTAAATAAGGAAACCAATAACACAAAGGAGTTGAGGCCAAGTGTCAAATAAAGTGACAATAGGAAAGCCTAAATTGTTAGCATAAATGGCTTTACTGAAAATACAAAATAGTTCATGGATAAAGAAGATACGATAATATTTCTAATGAATTATACAATCAATGCTATGAATATTGATCCTTGTTATTTTAATTGTTAGGCCTTGTGATTTATAGATTAATAATGCCCGTGCCATTTTAAACAGAATTTTATAAATTCCCTTTTGGCTTCTTAAGATGATCACATTTTAAGGTTGTGTGTGATCCCAAGGTGGACCTATATAATATTTGAGTTATACTACGATAAAAAAGGGGAAGATTTGGTGGTTTCTAATCTTTTTGTATGTGATTGATTCAACTTGACCAAGCGTACATCATATATAAGATTTTTTTCTACCCACAAATTAAAACTTAGCATAACTAGTTGGCCAGTTCTTTGCATCAATTTGTTCATCTTGTAGATTTGGGCATGGTGTTGTAGCTAGTTTTTTTTGCATTACATCTTTTAATGGGTGTAGACACTAAAAAATGTATTGGTCTACGATCGTCACTTTTTTGCATCGATTTCCTCTTTCTCTACATAATTAAATAATTTTAATTATTTAATTATTTTCTTTGATCACATTCTTCTATTAATTAAATAATTTGAATTATTTAATTAATTCATTTCTTGGTCCTTATTCCTCCTTGATTAATTAAATTAATTACATATTTATTTAATTACATCACTAACATCTTATTGCTTTCTATAATTAAATAAATTCTTATTTGTTTAATTATTCACCACTCATATTTCGTCTATAGTTGAATAATTATTTTAATTATTTGACTATTCATTTAACCTCTTCCTCCTCTATTAAATAATTAACCCGATTTAATTATTTAATATCTCCTCTTTTCCATTTTCTTCCTCATTTAATTAAATGGTTGAAATAATAATCAATTTAATTGAATTTCATACCCCTCTTTTTCCATAAATAAATAATCATTTTTTATTATTTATTTCTCCATATCTTTCTCCAAAAATAAAATGGTCAAAGATTCTTCTCATGAATTTATTATTTAATTCCTCCACTACTTTCCCTCCACTTCCTCATTTCAAATCTTGACTGTTGATTGCTTTTGGTCCTCAAAGAATCTTGATCGTTTGTTCATAGTCATCCCTAGCCTACTACTTTATGGTGCATGAATCCTCCACCGTTGATCTTGGCATCTTCTAGAAGTTTAATTTTGTCCATCCATTTGAGAAGCTCTTCTATAAAAGAAGGCTTTCTCCTCCATTTTAGCTTTTACAACCATAATTCTCCAACAATCTTGCTTATCATTGTCACTTGCAGGTACTTCAAAATTTGAGGGAAACATTACAAAAGTAGTTTGAAGAAGAAGCGAGAAAGGGAATCAACTTCAATATGGGGAGTTTTCTTTAGCTTTGTTGTTCATTTGATCTCCATTGTTGTTCATGCTTTCTTGTATGGGATTTGGTATTTAGACTTGGATTTAAGTAGAGTGGTTGCTACTAGGTCTTGGCTACTTGATTATTCAAATTTTCCTATCCTTACATTGGTGAACCAGCTGTGAAATTACAAATTTGTAGAGAAATCTGTATGTTTTCTTATTTTTTTTCAATTTTGTAGGTTCGTGAGTTGCATATGTGAAAAACAATGATGCAACCATGGGGCGAAATGACTAAAATTTGAATAACACCGCAGTTGAATGGTTTTGAGCAGTAATTGATAAAAGCCAGAATGACACAACTATTAGCTTTTGAGCCGCATTTGATGTACGGAAGCTCGCATTCATTATTTCCTAAGTTGCGGTCACTATTTTCTGAGCCACATTTGTTCACAAAAATGCTGCAATTGACTGATAAGGTATGACTTTTTAAATTTCAGTGTTCTTTCAATTTTTCTTTTGGGTTTGCATTAGTCTAGAGGTTTTTGGCTTGTCAATCTTTTGTTTGCAGAGTGTAGCTTTTTTGGGAGAAGGCATTTTTAAAAATATTAATCCTTTGCTTGTAGGGTTTTTTTTCTTTGATTAAAATAGGATCACTTTTGTTTTCTTTTAACACGCTTCATGGGCTTAAAATGAACCACAAACTTGCATGTCACATTCATGGGATTTAAAATGAACCACAGCTTGTATCTTACATTCATGGGCTTAAAATGAACTAAAAATTGTATTTCACATTCATGGGATTAAAAAGAACCATAAACTACATCTTACACTCATTGGCTTAAAACGATCCACAAATTGCATTTCACATTCATTAGGCATAAAAAGAACAAGTTGTATCTTACACTCATTGGATTTAAAAAGAACCACAAAACACATTCTCATTCATTCGAGCTAAAATGAACAAATAACTTGAATTTTTTCTTCAATGGTAATTAGGAACACTTTATTTTGGGGCTTAAAATGAATGATTGTCTACTATGTCTAGTGCACTTGCACACTATTTATAATAGATACCATAGGGTGTAGTGAGAGTATCCTCTCCCTTTGTGCTTCGTGTGATCTTGGGTGAAGAGAAATCATTACATCTTATTTTTCTTTTGTAGTTGGGCCTACCTAAGAGACACATCCTAACGAAGAACTCGAAGGCAACCCAAAGCAGTTTTTCCCTCGAGATGCTATATAAAAGGATTAGATGAAAGTCAAGTCTAAATTGCCATTAGCCTTTGTCATACAGTGTTGATTAGAATAGGGAAGTACCTTTGAGTATAAGTGCCCCTAATAAGGTCAATTAAAGCCTTTAGTGGCTTGTTTGATGCTCACGAGGTGGTAAGTCCCCGAGTTGTGACTAAACACTATTTTAATAGCCACCCTTATTGATTGACTTAGTATTGGTGTCATTCTCAGTGCAAGGGATGTAGCACCACACCCTAAAAGTTATTCACCATATAGCTTGAGATGAGATGAAAATACCTGGCATAGTATAAGCTACTTGTTTTACTTGTAGCTTTTTAGGGAGAGGGTGATTGGGTTATCCTTCCATTCCAGGAGGCCCCTATCCGTCCTCTCTCACAAAGACAAAGTGTTAGGGGAACCTACACTTTTTTTCAAGGAGATTCCAAGTTGTGGGCCTGAGAGTCATGTCATTGGCCTTGACTTTAGGGATAGGAAGTGCTTGACTATTTTCAATGTGTGTTTATACTAGTCAAAATTAGGGTGAATAACCTCTGAACATACACATGTGCATACCAGAATTGCCACAAAGTCAACAACCAAATTTGTCTTTAGAGTATTTTCAGTGTTTTTAGATTGTCTTTAGTCACATTTCCACATTTACCAAAAATTAAAACCATTTGAAATCATCAAACTTGAGACTAGAACACTATTCACCGCAATTAACAGAAACAGAGCCACAATTGTTAACCAAAAACCCGCATTTTCTTGTGACAGTAAACCACAACTATTAAATCTAAACCACAACTACTAAAAATTGAACTGTGATTGTTGAAACATAGAATTTAGGAAAAATATTTGTCCAATCTCAATCTCAGATTTCTCATGACAATGACCTTGTTCTCTGATCATAGACTTGCAGTCCATTTCATCAAATTCATTTAGGTTGCATTATCTTGGCTTAGGAAGTTTGCATTATTCACCATGCATTGCTTGCTTAATCCTTAGGTCATTCTAGATTATTTGCACCTCTTAGATTGTAGATTAGGAAACTTACCAAATCCTTGATCAGTCCTTTGTTTCATGCTTAAATTGTTTATGACCTTGTCTTTGTATCAATCAATTATCATCATCATTGGGTCTCAAACTTACGTCTTAGTTTAGACTCACCTTGTCAAAATATCATCAAAATCTTATCCTTTTGAGGTCATATCAATTTGGTTTGTCACATTGGACCATCATAGCTTGGTCGTTAACCTTTTTCTCAGATCTAAAGGTGCATCCCCTTAGCTTCCTTTGGCATACCTTAATCATTAGTTGCATACTTTAAAATCTTGGTCAACATCTCATTTGATCTCCTCTCATATCACATCCCGTGTTCATAGGGTCATTATCATCATTGCATATCAAACCTTAGTCTTAGGTGCATTAACATTTGACATCTTCATGTCCTCAAAAATCCAAAAAAAATCAAAAACATAGCTTAGTCTCATATCATCTTGCATTACCACTCTGCATTATCATCCCCCTTCAAATTTCAAGTCTTACATGGTTGAAACAAGATCATGAAAAAAAAAGGACATAGATTCTTCAAATGACATCTTTTCTAGTCCTAATCATGGCATAAACCTTGGATAAAATTCAAACCAACCTTCAACACCAAGAGAAACACCACAAAGAGAATCACCAAGTCCTTTTGACAACCTTAGTTTAATTGAAGTCAACAGACAATTAACTATTGAAGAAGTTGAATGAACTTCACAAGATCCAAGGATTATACGCATTATTGATGAGCTTGTTTTTGTTGATCCTAATAAATTATTTTATGCACTATCAAAGAAAGGTTCCAAACTTCCTCCTAGTTTTTATGTCTCTACAATTGTGGAAGGAGCTACACAAGCACTAAACCAAGGTTTCACCCAAAGAACATTCTCACTAGGAATGCCATCCTCACAACAAATGTTCACTAGCCTACCACTTGGGACAACAACACACCAAAAAATGTACACATTCATAATCCACTAACATTTGGAAACAAGAACGTTGGGATATGGTGTTCTACACCATTGCATAAATTGATTTATCATAATATTGTAATTAAATAATTATTTAATTGTGATGCACCTTGGTGGTGTGGTTAATCACACTCGGTAATTATTTGGGGACCCACTTATGTTTTTGATAAGGTAAGAAAGGTTTTGAAAGGACCAATAACCTTTTACAAAGCTAAGAAAAGGACACTTCCAAACATAAAAGCAATAGGCTTTACCAACGAAACAATGAAAACACTGCAGAACCACAATAAAACAACAAACAACACCTAGTCAGTAGATAACCAAGAGAGACATAACACTCAAAACAATAGCAGTCTTGAGTCAAAGAAGACTAACCACCGATTCCTGCCACCAAAACCAGGAGCAAAAAAATACTTAGGACAGACAACAGTCCTAAGTCAAGGACCGAGAAACAACAAAGGCCTCGAGCCAAGAAAAATCCCATAACACAACAAGCCCTTAAGACTATTTGAACTAACCAGGACACAAACCCCCTGCAATAGTTGGACTACAGCAGACCTTCTACTCTTCAAATGCACCAACCTATATTACAACATTCTCTAGAGAAACGTTCTTCAAATTGCACCAACCAACCAAACATCAACCCCAAAACCACCTCAAAGGGATGGGGCTCCCCTCTATAGGAGAGGAAGAAGTGGGGACCAAAACTACCAAAAAACCTCCCTCCAGAGCAAGCACACTCCATCTCAAAAGGAACCAGCAAAGGAGAGAAGTGCTTCCCACCATTCCTACAACCACTAGTTCCACCTCAATAGGAGAGGGCTCCACCTTAATAGGAGAAATATTCACCTCAATAGAATACAACGATTGTAGAAAAAGGTAGCAAGAAAGAACTCCAATAGAACCAGAAAAAACCTCCTCCCAAGGTATCTAGATGGAAGAAATAATAGGGAGGATAACAACATCCTCCCAACCAACACCATAAATAGCCCAAAACACTGAATAACCATCAACTCCTTCCTCAGACAAGGCACTATCCACCATAAGAGGTAACTAACAACCCAGGGGAATCCCCACCAATAGGAAACCCACTGCTAGCCACAAAGGAACGTGGCCAAACCAAGCCACATCTGAGTAGCAAGTTCTAGAGAGAGAAGGAAACACCAAAACAGGGCAGAGCCCCCTGCCCCAACCACACACAATCACCAAATCAACAACTTCCACCAACTAGGAAGCCTTCCTGAAGCATAAAACCCAGCCCAACAAAATAGGGCAGGGTCTCCAAAACCACCAAAGAAACAAAGGAGCTAACAAGATAGTTCCCACTGAACACCTCTGTAGAGGGAGGTCAGCCATCTGCAATTTCACACAATCAGGGAACCAACTCCTCAAAGGAGCTTCAACAATAGTTCTAACATGAACCAACACAACCCTCACTTCAAGAAAAGTAACCCAATAGAACAACCAACTCCAAACCACCCAGGCCCAGATAGGAAACAGGATAGAAAATTCTTCAACAGCAAAAAGATCCAAAGAAAACCCAAAGATCAATCTCAAAACCACCAAAGAGTCAGTGGTACCCGTGGGAGCAGGAAAGCAAAAATCAAAGATCCACGAGCAGTAGAGTAGCTTACACAAAGCAAGAAAATCCTAGGGCATACCCAAAGCAAACATCACATTGAATCTAGAGACCACAAGAACAAGTCTTATGCAAAGAACAACAGCCCAAACCACCCCAGTAATGCAAAAGTAAATACATAATAACAACCCACCAATGCCACCAACCCATGAAAGCATGAGAAGGGACAAAAATACCCCTAGCCGCACCACAAGGGAAGGAACAAGGGACCCACTTATGTTGTATTGTAACATTGTATTATTATTATTTGTGTGGGAGACATGTGATAATAATTTAATAGTGGGGAATATTTAATAATGTGATGTCTTAGTACCCCATATTAAATAAGGGGTTAGTGGTTTTGTATTCACATGGTTTTGTGGTACATGGATTTACCTTACCACTAGTTGTATTGTGTGTGAGATTGTGTCTATAAAATCAAACACATATGTAGTGGATTAGGTTATCTGAGTGGTTTGGCTATCATCATTGAGTCTTCTTGAGGAGCGCATTTGTGAAACATGGCATGGGATGTGTGGATTCATGCTTCAGAGGTATTCATTGTAACTCTTATATTTCTTTATTGTTGAATAATATGATGGCTCAGTATGGATGCTTTTGGAGGTTGGGTCTTTCCCTCTTGAGGGTTTTCTTAGAGTATATATTGTGTTATCTTGTGGCTTATCTATTTGATCTATGAATTTTGGCAACTTGTATGCATGTTTATCTCTCATGGGTTATGTAGGAAATGAATTAAGATCATGGGTTAAATGCAACATTTCCTAACAAAGAGAACTCATGCCACAACACAAGGACAAAATTTTACATTTGGTGCCTCATCATCAAGCTCCATGGGTATGACATTCACAAATCCTCTATTTCAAAACAAAAATCAACGTCCCACTCCTCAAAATCAACGCAATAAATCAAGGAGGATTCATATTGTTCCACATAAAGTTCCAAATCAATTTCAAAACACAATTCAAGGCCCTACACCTCAATTTCAAAACACAAATCAAGGTCCCATGCCTCAATTTTAAAATACAAATCAAGGTCACCACAGGTCTTAACATGGAAAAGTTACAAAATGTTAAGCATTTTGGTGTTTTTGTGTTTAATTCATGATTTTGTGTGTAATAAGGTATTTTAAGGCCATTTGTGATTTTTTTGGAGTCAATTTAGGTTATTAGGTGGTTTGGTGTGTCAAGTAGGATAAGTTTTCAAATTATGCAAAAAGTTGCAAAAAATTGCAAAAATTATCAAAGCAACTTTGCAATTTTACATTTTTGAGGAAGTTGAAAGGTTGGGAAGTTGAAATTCAATTATGTTCAGTTGTTTGGGTTTTTAAAATCTTAAATAATCCTTGTGAAGTTGAAGACAAAGGTTCTAGAGATCATTTTGAAGATTGAAAACCAATAGAACACTATTTTCTGCATTTTTAAAGCATAATTTGCTGCTACAGTGACTTGTACAGCCTAGTACAGCCTGGAAATGGTCTGAGTTTCAATTAATTTGATGTGTAATTGAATCTTCTAACTTTTTTTTTGGTTTCATTTGATTTCATTAAAATTTGAGGAAGTTAGAGTAGATTTATTAAAAACTAGTTGAAACCCTCATTTTTGTGAGTTTTGATAAAAAAATAATAGATTTATCCTCATTCCACCATTGAATAAACCTTAAACCTAGTGTAATAAGGGTATAAATGTTGTATTTTGTGTTCTTGAAAGTTTCAGGAGCAAGGGAGGAAGATTGGTGAAGATTGGTTGATGCCCTAGGCTGAAAACATCATGATTTTAGCATGAAAGTTGCATAGAAGTTAGGGTTTCATAAAGAATGATAAAGAGATTGTTGTAACTTCTTGGAAATGTCTTGGAATAAATTATTTGACATTTTTGAACCATTGGTGTGAATATTTGAAGTTTGGGTTTTGAAAATCTCATTGTGACCCATTCAAATAGGCCTAATTAGCCCTCATCCAAAGCGTAGCAGCAGATTTTTGGATTTATTGTTCCAAAACAACCACCCCCAAACTTTGAGTATGTTTTAGAAAATCCAAATGGGTATCCAAAAAATCTTTTATATTGTGGGTATGAATTTTTTTTTGAAATTTATGGTGGGAAAACATTTTATGGAGTGTTACAAAGGAAATTGAAGAGTGGTAGAGAAACCCACTAAGTTTGGGTTCTAAATTTGAAAAGTTTATTTTTTTGAGTTTAATTTAGTTTTTTGGTGATAATACACCCTACTCTACATCAAATAACTCATGACACAACACAAGTACAAACTTTTACATTTGGTGCCTCATCATCAAGCTCCATGGGTATGACATTCACAAATCCTCTATTTAAAAACAAAAATCAACATCCCACTCCTCAAAATCAACCCAATAAATCAAGGAGGATTCGTATTGTTCCACATAAAGTGATAAATCAATTTCAAAACCCAAATCAAGATCCCATGTCTCAATTTCAAAATACAAATCAAGGTCCAACATTTCAATTTCAAAGTGCTAATCAAGGTCCATCACCTCAATTTCAAAATGTCACACCAAACATAAAGATGACTTTTGGGACAAATAAAAATACCAGTTTCATCCCAAATCATACCAACACCAATGCAACATTTACACATCAATATCAACAAGGTAATCAAGGTCTCATGCCACAAAATGTCAATCCAAATCCAAGATTTGATTATCTCAACACCAACACCAATACCAAACCTAACACAATACCGTCTTTCACAGACACCTTGGTGCAACAAATACAAGTAATATAACAACAAATGGAAAACATGCAATTGGGGACAAAAAAGAAGACATATTCTATGGAGGAATTGTGTCCTTACCGTTTTGACAAAAGCTTATACATGCCACCTTTCCCTCCACATTTTACTGCACCAAATTTTAAAAAATACTAAGGGAGAGGAGATCTAGTGGAACATATACGAAAATTTAACTAGGCATGTATGTACATTGCATATGAGCTTACTTATTTGATGAGACTATTTCCTCGAAGCCTTTCAAGGACAACTCTAGAATGGTTTATGCACCTTCCTCCTAGGATACGAACATGGGGTGACTTGGCTAACAAATTTTTCAACCAATTTTCCTACAACATAGAGAGTGACACAACCCTTGCAACATTATGCACTACCCAATAAAAAGAGGGAGAATCACTTACATCAATTTATCAAAGATGGTGTAGCATGGATGATAAATTTCCTTGTCAAATACCAAAGAAATAATTGGTCACTATTTTTATAGAAAGTATCCATTTAGAATTTGATGACTCAACTCCAAATTCAATGTTGCACTACCTTCGAAGATGTCATTGAAAAAGGGGTTTTTATTGAGAAGGCTCTTGTGGTAAAAGGATTAGTCAAAATCTTCAAAGAAACTCGAAACGATCCTAGTGAAAAAGGTAAATTTTGGTCTCAAAATAAGAATGTCACTAATGATGGGGTTATAAATGCTAAAGTGGTAAATCAAGGTAACCCCACCCTTCATCTTAAAGGTCCCTCTACATCAAACACACAAACACCCAGCCATAATCAAACATTGAATGTTGTCCAAAACAATCAACAACAACCCAAAGGACCTCCTCGCACCAAGAGAACATATATATACTTGGGGCAAACCATTGAGTTGGTTTTGAAGAAAATTTTGTAATCAAACATCATTCAACTTCCATACATTAATACTGTAGACATCTAAATTTAATCACTCCCATATGATTAAATTTACTCCCTTTTCATCTATCATATTAAAATATTAATTTATTAAATTAATATTACATCTTTTATCTTATATCTGTGAAATATTTGATTTAATAATTAAATGCTTTATCTTTCACCTTTTTCCTCTCTAAATTAAATAAATACACTAATTTATTTAATTTAGTCATTTTTCTCCTTTTGATTTAAAACCAATTTAAAATTCTTCACTTTCTCTCTCCTTGTCACATCCTCCATAATCTTGCCCTAATCTGAATTAATTTAATTAATTCATGATTATGATGTGCATCCTCTTAATCAAAGATTAATGTCACATCCTTCTACATTTGCCACTTGCCTCTAATCTTCTATTAATTAGCCTAATCCAATATTTGCACAACCTTAACCAAGGTCATTAGCCAGATTTAGTACCACTTTTTAGCCATCCTTTGCATTTACCTTCTTTTGGCATTAACCCCCTTCCCCATGTGAATTTTTAATTCACATTTATTTATCCTAGATTCCCCTCCTTTATATGTGAATTTTTAATTCACATTCCATCCTTCCAAGGCTTCTAGAACCTTGGACTTGTCACAATCTCCACATGTGACCAAGTCCCACCTTTTTGGAGCCCACCTTTTACCCTTTAGATCTTCCTAAGAATGTGAATTTTTAATTCACATTTATATCTCCAACCACCTTTCCTTTTCCATGTAGCAGATTTTTGCAATTTGGGGTATCGATGTGCTTTCCTCCAGGGGACAGAATCCTTTGAAATCTAAGTCACTCTACGGTGCTTGTCCTTATCCACGCCATGTACCCTTTTGACCTCAACCACACCTCTCATCTTCTCGCTTTACCATCACATGTCCAAAGATATCATGAGGGGCTTGTGGGTTCTCAACCCTGTAGCCCTTCATCTTGTATTGGATGCATCTTAGATTGAATTCTCTGGGAATTCAATTCTCTAAAGCCTTCCCCTCGGACATTTTCAACGCAGCATTTGATAACTACGTCATCCGTTGCATTCTCGCCATTTACCCCATCACAGCCATTGTTCTAATCGGCTGCATTCAATCATTTAGTCACTCAAGAAATTATCTAAGAACCCCTGCGTCATCCCGGCGATGGCCAATCAGGGAACATCAGCGTACAAAGGGAAGATGAAATCGTTTGCATCTTGTTTTATCTATTTTCCTTATTTGTTTATCTCTTTTCGGCTAATCGCGGGGAGTGTCCTTAGTCTTTTTATCATTCACATTTTTAAGTTATTTTGCACATTAGAGTAGGGTAAAATTCTTAGGATCAAATTTCTGGCACGCCCGGTGGGACCCACAAACGGGTTCTTGCATTTAACATTCATCTTTGCTAAGTATTGTGCAGAAAAGATTAAAGGCGCCTCTTTACCATGAAAAGTGATGCCCTCTACTTTCTGCGGCGGGCATACACTTGTAAGAAAAAGGCGGGCCCTCTTATCTGCTACAGAAAGGCGGCAGTGCCCTATATCTTAAAGTTTCATTTTCTTCTAACAAGTTTGTTGCAGTTAGGGATATATTTAGAAGGTTTTTCTAACACTTTTTTTGCAGTGGGAGGGGCACAACTTTCATTTTTTTCTTAAAAATCTGATAAAGTTTGTTGCAGAAAGGCGGAAGCGCCCTCTAACCTCTTGTTGCAGAAAGACAGAAGCGCCCTCTAACTTCTTGTTGCAGAAAGGCGGAAGCACCCCATTTAAGAAAGGCAGGCGCCCCATTTGCACTGCAAAGGCGAGATGCCCCAACTTGGCTTTCACGGTTGGAAAGGCAGCAGGTCATTATAAAACCAGTTTTGCTCTAGTTTTTGCTATTTTCAAAGTAACCCTCTAACATTGTTTAGCAGAATATTGGTGTTTTGCTATATTTTTGTAGCATATTGGTAATTGACCAAGGACTGAAGAAAGGAAAACTGATAACATTTACTTACAAGACCATCTAACGTGGACACTAAAATTATCTTTGTTGTTTTGGAACATAGTCTAGTAAGGGGGCAAACTTCATTGCTATTTGGCATGGTTGTTTGCATTTAGCATGATGACCCATGAGAGCATTAATTTTTCACTTTCCCCACCTTCGATGTGAAATGCAGAGATGTAGTTGGAAGCCAGTTAGTGTCTTCTTTTAGTGGGACACAGCAGGGATTTCATCACTAAGGAAGATTCCAGCCGTATTGTGGCAGAGGGGAACCTCTCAAAGAGGAGAATAAAAGTTGTACCCAATCCAGTCACATCATAATTGGTGGAGCGTCAAAGCTAGGGTGATACCTAGATAGACGTGAAGAGTTGGTTCGAGCCTTTTAGTATCTCACTAGGGTTCCTGACTCACGCTTGTGACGGGCTGGTGTTCACGGTTGTGCCTCACATACCGAGAGTATATCGAGGACTCCCTAGAAGCCTTGTGCATCCTAGATTAAGACCTTACCTAGCCATACCCTTAATATTAATCATAGGATTGTACTTGCTTGAAGTGTTTCTCATGAAAAATCTGTGAAATTTTTGATACTTTAGCCTTACTTTATCATTTTGCATCCTTGCCATAGCCTTTACCATCAAAACCAAGCTCTGTCCTACAGCAGAAAGGTGGAAGCACCCCTAATTCTGCTGCAGAAAGGCGGAAGCACCCCTAATTCTGCTGCAGAAAGGCAGAAGCACCCCTGTTTCTGTTGCAAAAAGGTGGAAGCGCCCCTGTTTTGCTACAGAAAGGCGGAAGCGCCCCTGATTCTGCTACAGAAAGGTGGAAGCGCCCCTGTTTTGCTGTAGAAAGGTGGAAGCGCCCCTGATTTGCTGCAGAAAATTGTCAACACCCCTGACTTTGCTGTAGCGGGCGGATTTTCCCTCCTGAACACCCGAAATTGCCCCATTTGGATCTGTTTAGTCTCTAAACTATCATTTAATCTTTCCCAACCATTATTTCATCATACTAGGCCTTCGTTTTGTCACTCTAAGCCTCCCAAAACCTCCATTAGGTCTGTATAAACCTTCATTCTATCGTTCCAAGCTTCCATTTGCCCATTCTAAATCTCCACTCATTCTCCACAATCATCTTCAATCCACCCGTTCATTCTAATTTCTTCATATTCCATTCAAAAATCCATACCATCACCTAGCAAACATCATAATTTTACCGTTTACATCACCAAACACCACTCATAACCAAACCTCCTTAACCTTGTTTTACAAAGTGGTTACCCAAATTGACCATAGCACTTGAATTTGATTATTAGCCTTTCACTTCAACCCCAATCAATTTGCTTCCATCTTGAGGTGAATTCGGTGGCGTAAGTTATCATCCTCGGCCCAATCAATCCATTCTTATCCTAAGGTGGATTCGGTGTCATGATCATCCTCTTAATCAATTAAAACTCTTGGTTGCTAAGGGTAACTTCCTTTGATTAAACTCAAGGTCTTCCTCTCATCTTTTATCATCCAATCATACCCATCGAATCATCCAAATCTATCAAAACCAATCATTTGAACAAATTGCCCAATCAATCAAATCGCATCCATTCATCCAATCCAATCCAATCTAACCAATCGTGCCAAATCCAATCCAATCCAATCTAATCCAATCTTTCCAAATCCAAGTCCAATCCAATCAAAATCCAATCCGATCCAATATATCCCAACAAAATCTAATCCAAATCCAAATCCTATCAAAATCACACCTCATCCAATCATAATCAAATCATTCGACAAAAGCATTAATCTACTCATCTCAAATTTGCATGCCCGTTCAGACCCGTTCCTAGGCAAAGAAAATGGCCGACCAACAAACCCAGAATGCCCAATCAAACAATCCTCAGGACCCCAACAACATAATGAACATCTCATCAAATCCTAACAAGGGTACCAACATCCCTCATGATCCTCATAATGGTACTTCATCACACTCTAACACCGAGAATCAGAATAACTCGCCACATGGTGAAGAGAGTATGGTTAATCAACTTGAGCTCACACTTGAGGAACATTTTAGTAATCCTGCCAATGTGCAAATGACTGACCGTTTGCTCGAAAAAAATGGGGAAGAAATCTTGGCCCACCTAATTGAGAAGGGTTTCAAACCCCCCTTGAATGTTGACCTATCCAAATATAGAGGTGCCCCATCCAATGTACTACAAGGTTCACAAAATGCACCCGAAGGTTCATACTTCTCCAATATTCCTCCAGTTGAGGGTTGGCATCAACCTGAATTTGGCAATGCCATTCTTTATCAAGTTAACTATCCCCCACCTGCTTCGACTTCAGCTATAGGAGGACCTCAACTGCCTGATCCCAATAATCCTTTTGCCTACGGTATGCCACAGAATGTTCCACAACCTCCGCCATTAACGTTAACAACACCCCTCTCTTCCAACCAACCTCTAGTCAACATTGGGGGCACCTCCTTTGCCACATCACTTCCACCCCCTGGGACCACCAATATACCACCTCAACCGGTTCACCAATCCACCATTCTGCCTCAATTACCTCCACAAGGCACACCCCAGCTGAACATTCTGAGCGGTACCCAACAACCCCCTTTACAAAACACCTCTACACTACCTCCGCCACCTCATCCGCAACAACCTATACACAATGCTTTGGCCTCTTCACAGCAACCACCCTACCGATCTGGAAGCGATGCCGGACTATCCCCCTTTCCTGCGGTATCATTTTCGCGTGCGGGCTCAGCCACAACCTGTCATCAACCTCAACCCGTACAACAGTTTGGCCGTCACCGGCAACAACCTCCCCAACATTACTACTATCACAATCAACAACAATTTCACCAACAACCACTTTATGCGACCTCCCAACAATCACAACAATACCCTCAACACCAACAAACCAACACGCAACGTCCCATCCAAGTTCCTCAACAACCTACCCCACACTTTTATCAAACAAATCCATATTATACCCCACAACAACAACCCTCGTACCAACAAAATCTTCCATCTTACCAGCAAGCCATGTCATCATCCAATCATCCAAACCCATATTTCAACAATCCGACACCTTTTCAGCAGGATCCTTTGTCATCCTATCACCAATATCCCCCCAACCCACCACCAGCTAGCTCGGATTTGTTGGAAATCAAAGCCGCACTTAAGGATCTTCAAGTCGGGGCTACAAAACAATCATTTAAATTTGAAGACATATGCCCATATCCGTTTGATCCCTCCATCTCATTAATTCCCTTTCCTAAACATTTCGAGATACCAAAATTTGACAAATACAAGGGCAACAAAGACCCTAAGGCTCACTTACAAGAGTTTTATTCTCAGTGTCAAGAAGTCATGTATAATGAAAACTATCTCTTGCGTTTGTTCCCATGAAGCCTAGCAAGCCACGCCTTAGATTGGTTCATGACTCTCAAAAAAGGGTCCATAAAAACTTTTGCAGACTTGTCAGAAAAGTTTGTATCCTACTTCTCTTTCAATTTGGAAATACGGACACATAGATCTCCTCAAGAAAGAAACAGCATTAGGGAAACCTTTACAAATGGGTAGCATACGGCTATAGTCCAGATGAGAGATACCCCCTCTGAAAGAAAAAGACATGGTCACTCTTTTAGAGTGGAAAGCTCTCATCCCTAACATAATTTTGGGTTACATTGTGTCACCACCTTTGAGAGAGATAGTGGAAAGGACCACATCTGGGCAGCCTTATTGCCAAAGGACACATCAAAATACACAGTCATGATAAAGAGAGGTCATTTGCCGATAAACCACGATTCTGGAACAAGAACAAGAATGCGGTGAATGACGGCGTGACAGACACTAAACATGTCCAAGTAGCTAATGCATCCCAAAAACAACAACCGTTTGTACCCAACACCATATCTGTACCACAGGGGGCACCTTGTCCCCCTCAACAGTCAAACCAAAACAATCAGGGGAACACCAAATGTCAATACGCCTAATTGGGTGAACCCCTAAGTGTTGTTTTTAATAAATTGCTACAAATCAATTACCCCATCACATACCCTATCACCAAGCCATTTGACGAGTCCAAACCCAAGCCGGCATGGTTTAAAGAAAATGAGTATTGTGACTTTCATAAAATCAAGGAACACTCTTTAAATAAGTGTCAGGGTTTGAAAAACTATGTCAAAGATCTCATTGATTGAGGAGATATCAAGGTTAACCCCAGTCAACCTTCGTCGTCCAATGCTCAACTGCAGATCTATCAAAATGCCTTCCCAAATCACAATCAAGGCCCTAGCACCTCCAACACTAATCCTCAAAACAATAGCACAAATAATGTGAATTACAAGAATGCGCCCTTCAATTATGAAAGTGTTATTCATTACATTGAAGAGGTGGAACCCCGAATATCCATGATACACATTAAAGACAAAGACCCTCAATGTGCTGTAACCACACAGCGAGCCCACATCACCATCCCTGCGACCTCGCACCCACCCAGCCAGAGCTCACATGATTCTCGATTTTCCAGCATCCTTGATCACCCCACAGAAGAGACCCCCGCTCCTTATATCCATTTTGGTTGCTTCGTCTTCGGTACATCAGAAAATCCTCAATAGAGCCTAGCGAGAAACCCATGTACCAGATGACATCGACCCACACAATTCAAATACGTTGGGACGCGGCTTCATCTCATCCACCCTCCTTGACCAAAATGATGACTGTCGATGTCAAAATCATAATACATGCCCCCACATATAAAGTCATTGGTTGCTTTCGCCATAAAATAAAGGGTCTTGGTAGATAATGGCTGCGCCTCAATTTATGTGCACAAATTCATAAAATAGGTGCAGGAGGTGTATACTCAAGCCGGACTTAAGCAATCGTACAATCAAGAATACATGATAATCTGAGAGAAAGAAATTCGAGGAAGGAATTGTGTGTCGTCTTCCTATCCAGAATTGGGACTGCCCCGATTATACTACATCATGTCCTTGATTTGGACTCTGAGTATAATCTCCTCCTTGGCCGCCCATGGCTCCATGCTATATAGCCGTCCCTCCGCGGTACCATCAATGCCTGAAATTCCCTATCAATGGACAAGAAATCACCATCTATGCCGACCCCCAACCATTTGAATATTGCCACGCTTTAGAAGCGTCTTTTCCCCATTTACATTATTGTCCTGGGGTTGAAATGGGGGCATCCCAGTCATCATCCTCTAATCCACCATCCACCATGATAACCACTCCATCCTCCACCATTGATCCTTCAGTCACCAAAGTCCAGATCATCGACAAAGGGTGTGGCAAATACGAAATGCATACGGCTCTCAATGTAGCCACCATGCCACTGTCACCGCACGAATATGGTCAACCTTCACATGCTACACAAAAGGACGACAAGACTATCACCTTCAGTGATAAAGACATCCCTACCACCACTTTCAGATCTCTGAGTGTCAAGATCGATGCACCAGAAGAGGACATAAGCCAGTGGGTCTACCGAGAAGAGCCCGAACCAGAGACTCCTCTAAAGAAATATTTTCAAGAAAAATACCCTTGGCTGACAAAGTTCGTGGAAAAATTTAACTATCAAGGTAGAGGCCTAGGTAAAGAGGAACAAGGGCGGTCGCAACCCATTGATACACCAAAGTTACCAAGAAACACAGGCATTAGGTATGACGAGAAACAGAAAAGCCCCGCAACATCATCTAATACTTCCAATAGTATCACCGTGGACGATGGCTCATTGAAAGACATACCCGAGGAGGAATCTATCATACATGCGTACGATGATGTCGATCACACCGACCTATCATCCATGTTCGAATGCCTATCCGTCTGCACCATTAGCCTATCTCTTCGTCACCCTGAACTTATTGATTGGGACATACATAATACCACACCTGTCAATATATCTGCGGACGCATATGTCAACCTTATGGGATTAGGGGACGATGAACACTCCAGTCACAAAAATAAGAATAAAAAAGGCAAAAAATGGTCATCTAGTGAAAACCTTCCTGAGGCACTTCCTGACCTTGGAAAAGTAAAAATAAATGACGCATCTGAAGGCGAAAACCTCGAAGAGGCGCTGGAAGATGGAGATGTTCATCTTCCCCTTATGGGAACTCAGTTATTTGCCCGCTTATCTATTCTGATTGAAGAGACGCAAGAAGTTAATTTGGGAACTGCTGAAAGTCCTAAAATCACCTATGTAGCTAAGTCACTCTCAGAGCAAGAGTATCTGGTCATTGTGCAGCTACTCCAAGAGGGAATCATTAACTTTGTTTGGTCATACTCAGACATGCCAGGCCTAGATCCTGCCTTAGTGGCTCATCACTTAGACATTTGCCCAGACGCCAAGCCTGTCAAACAAAAGCTCTGCAAGATGCATCTGCAAGTCGTGTTGTTAGTAAAAAAAGGAATTGGAGAAGTTACTAGAGGCGGGTTTTATCAGACCAATTGACTACTCTAAATGGATCTCCAATATAGTACCAGTTGCTAAACCAAATGGAGACATTTGTGTCTACACAGACTTCAGGGATCTCAACAAAGCCTACCCAAAAGATGACTTCTCCCTGCCTAACATTGACATGTTGGTCGACCTAACAGCAGGACATGAGATGTTATCCCTTATGGATGGC